>SJYX01004509.1:231143-333391 GCA_006410675.1 Oreotragus oreotragus
GGATGTTGGCAATTTGATCTCTGGTTCCTCTGCCTTTTCTAAAACCAGCTTGAACATCTGGAAGTTCACGGTTCATGTATTGCTGAAGCCTGGCTTGGAGAATTTTGAGCATTACTTTACTAGCGTGTGAGATGAGTGCAATTGTGTGGTAGTTTGAGCACTCTATGGCATTGCTTTTCTTTGGGATTGAGATGAAAACTGACCTTTTCCAGTCCTGTGGCCACTGCTGAGTTTTCCAAATTTGTTGGCATAAGCTACGCCACGCCCGAGGTCAAGAAGGCAGTGGGGGCTCTGTAAACAATTTCCATCCACTGCCTGGATGTCAGAGCTGTCTGGAGGAAAACAGATTTAGGAAGCAGGACCAGTCTGTAGGTCCTGAGATGATGGCTGATTCATTCATTCCTTTCCATTCCTTGCATCAAGTACTGATGAAATGTCAAATGATATGCTGGACACTGGGACAGAAAAATACATATGACACAGACCCTATCCTTAAGGTTTTCACCAGTCCATAGAGAACAACTATTAACAGAAAACTAATGTCCTATGTGTTGAAGAAGAGCTATGCAGCCTGGAGGAATACAGGGTGGACAGATGCACTTGTGCTTATTTAGAGAAAAAATTTAGAATAAAATCACTTCTCACTTCCTTTGAACCAGGTGACCTGCTAAGCATTTAACATGATTTATCTCATTCAATCTGTGCAATAGCCCAAGGAGGGTCATTATTATTTTTAGCTCTGTTTTCCGGAGAAGGAAACCAAGGCTTAAAGACATTTTACAGTGTAAATAACAAGGCCATCTACGGAGCAGAGTCCACTTGACCCACTATTCATGATTCTGAGCCATGTGCACACCGCCTCAGGGGAGAGAACCAACATAGCGGCTGTCGGTAGAACAAACAGGTGTGCAGGGGGGCAAAAGTTTGATAAGCTCCTTTCTTGGGCAGTGGGGGGATTCCACTGGACTCTGGGTGAAATTGTGAATGGGTCAGAGACGATCTAAATTGAGGGCCCTGAGCGAAAACCATAAGGTCCCAGCTCCTGAGTCATCATTATGTCCTTGCCAATCTGCTGCCCTCCAAATGTTCCTCTACAGATTACTGGTGAAAATAAACACAAAAAAAATACTAAGTGAGCAAAGGGCAAGGGCCAGGGGCTGGGTTTAGTGGTCAGGGATGAAAGGGGAAACTGGAGACTTCGGATAACTCAATAGTGAGTCTCGGGGGGGAACCAGGCTTCAGAAGATCAAATAGGATCAGGTTTACAAAGGGAAGGAAAGCGGGGGACCTCATCACCAGCGAGAAGGAGAAGAGGAGGGAGGCTTGGAGTGGCCAGAGCTGGTGTGGTCCCTGCAGCTGTCTGAGCCCTTGCTCTTGGCCACCCCTGTTTTGATCATCCGCCCGCATCCTCACGTATGTCCAGTCAGCTGTCAGAGTCAGGAACAGCTCTACAGAGTGGAGAGCTCTGGGCACGAAGGCTGCCCAGGAAACCATCACAGCAGTGTCACTCAACGCCTTAGTGTGGCCAGGGGGACCAGAGCGGTGTCTTCTGACAGCTGTCAGTCAGTGGCTGTAACCACACATCCCACACACTTTCACTGAGGGCCTATTATGCGTCAGTCTCTGCAGGGGAGGCCAGGGACGTAGAGCAGAGGAGGCAGGTCCACCCTATGGTGCCACCGACCAGGCAGCGGACACCCAGAGTTGCAACGCAGCATGCTGAGTGCTCAGTCCAAAGCCACAGAAGGCACCCAACCCACTGTGGGAGGGAGAGCGCTGGAGGAGGATCAAGGGCTTTAGGGTGCCAGAAACCTGGACACTTCTATTTCACTCTGGGTCCCAGGTCCACCTCTCTGTTTCTATTTTAAATTACTTCAGATTAGGACTTCCCTAGTGGTCCAGTGGTTACGATTCCGTGTTTCCACTGCAGGGGACACAGGTTTGATCCCTGGTCTGGGAACTAAGATCCTGCATGCTGCAAGGTGCGGCCAAAAAAAAAAAAAAAGACGATATTCTAAATGACTAAGGGCTGCCCCTGTATTCCTGAGCCTTCTCCTTGCAGGATCGAGATGCACACGGAGACACTTAGGAACACAAAGTCACTCCCTCACTGTCTCATCCTGGATAATCACTCATGCTGAGCCAAGAGGGGAAGCACAGGGATCATCCATTTTACTCTTCTGCTGCCTCCCCGGGGGACAGCATGTATACGTAAACTTGCTGCATATTTTAGCAAGGCTGCAGTAGATCACTGGGGTGACCAGATGATTTATTGCTCAAACCAGGACATTTGGAGAATGAAAGGGCATTCTAAAAATAACTAACAGGCATTAACTGATCTACAGCAGATATGTAGTCCGAGATTGTCCTGGGTAAACCAGGGTGTATATTCCCCCGACAGAAAATGCTACGTGTTCAGGACCCTTGTGCACGCAGTCATGTCTAACTATTTGCAACCCTATGGACTGTAGCCCGCCAGGCTCCTCTGTCCAAGGGATTCTCCAGGCAAGAAAACTGGAGTGGGCTGCCATCTTCCAGGGGATCTTCCTGACCCAGGGATTGAACTCGTGTCTCCTGTGACACCTGCATAGCAGGCAGATTCTTGACCGCTGAGCTACAGGGGAAGCCTCTCCTCAACTTCACGGCAGTCAGTGACTGCTCTCTATCCAGCTGGATTTAATATTCATTCATTCATTCATTCATTCAATACAATATCCATGTGCCAGGCCCAGTGGACAGCCCTGTGAGAAAGACAAACTCTGCCCTCATGGAACTTATGTTCTAGAAGAGGCAGAAAGTAACAGATTAATAGAAAATAATAATATCGGGTAGTGACAAAGTCTGAAAAGAGAAATAAAGCAGTTCAGAGGAAGGGGAGGGGTGTGCAGGGTGGGGACTTGATGGCCCCTCTGAGGGAGCTTCTGAAGGAGCAGGCTTGGGGAGTAGGAAGAAAACGGGGGAAGAGATCAGGTAGGGTCGGGAGTCATAGAAAGTTTGAGTTTTATTCTGAGTGAGATGGGAACCATTGGAAAGTTTGTCCAGGCCAAAGCTGCAATCTCTTTTCTTCCCCTTTGGCTGCACCTCACAGCACGAGGAACTTCCTTGACTAGGGATCGAACCCACACTCCTTGCAGTGAAGGGGTAGAGAGTCTTAACCATTGAATCTCCAGGGAAGCCCCCAAGGCTGCAATCTTCTGTGCGTCTTAAAAAGAATTACCTTTTTAAGGCTCCTGGTGGAGAGAACACTGTGTGTGTGAGTGCAGAGTCGCTTCAGTTGTGTCTGACTCTGTGACCCTATGGACTGCAGCCCCCAGTCTCCTCTGTCCATGGGATTCTCCAGGCAAGAATACTGGAGGGGGTTGCCATGGCCTCTTCCAGGGGATCTTCCTGACCCAAGGATTGAACCTGAGTCTCTTACATCCAACCTCCACTGGCAAGTGAGTTCTTTACCACTAGCGCCACTGGGAAACCCCAGAGAGAAGACTGAAGAGGGGCAAAATGGGAAAAAGAAGCCAGGCTGTTGTAACCGTGCGGCTATGGAGTGCCAGGGACACAGGCCACAGTGGAAGAGATGGTGCTGGCACAGAAGTGACTGGACTCGAGAGACGCGGCAGGGCTAGCAGCTGTAGGACCTGGGAGCGGGCGGGAGTGGATACCCTACAGGGAGCCGAGACCTGGGGACAGGGCTGTGAGAAAGATCCCAGCCTGGCCCTGGCCTCCTTTCGAGGCTTGTTTTCAACCTGTAATGACCTGGGATTCGGAAGGCAGAGACAAGCAGCTCTGGTCTCCCAGGCAGGAGGGGGCCCTGGCCGCTCTTACCTTTGGCTCTGTGATCCTCCTCCTTGGGGCACTTGCCCCCTTCCCACCACTTGCGCTTCAGGATTTCCAGGCGGTTGTTCTCTTGCAGCTGGAGAATGGCCAGATCAAACTCGTCCCGAAAGACGGAGCCTGGGGATCACAGGAGAGCCCGAAACACAGGACGCTGAGTGCCCCGTCTGCATTCTCTGCTCCCCAGCCAGGTCTCAACATCCCTGCCACCCCCCACCATCCGCCCATGTAGCACAGGAGGAGAGGGGATGGGGTCCCCGCAGGAGCACAGCTCTACACTGTGCTCAGGCTGGGACTCTCTGTGGAGAGGACTGCGTTCTGGCTCCAAGTGGGGCACCAGGTAGTTCTACTTCCCTTCTCTCCATGCTGACTGGCATGCCCAGCCCATGGCCAAGACCCCACTGAGGGTCAAGTGACAGACAGCTGCGCCTCCCACCTCCCCATCCAGGAGCCACTGCGTTCTACCTGGGTGAACCCACCGGCATGCGGGGAACTGGTTGCAAAAGCTCCCCATCTGCCTGCCTCCGGGAGCCCAAGGAGGGACATCTTCTGTGACACAAACCTTGCTGTCCATCAGCTGCCTACTCTCTACTTTATTTAAATTAGTTTCTTTGCCATTTGTAACTCTCACTGCATTACACCCAACAACTGTTTACCAGGAGCAGCCACCAGTAAGAGAAGAGCCACTCAGAGAGACGGGTGGCTCTATCTGCATGGAGAACCCATCTGGGGCATCCCCGACCCTCGCAGCTGCCCGCTGGTGCCCCAGAACCCTGACCTTGTCCACCACCCTGTCTACATTGCTCCCCCCACCTCCTCAAACCGAAGGTCTAGTTGAGTGCAATTCTTTTTTTAATTTTCAAATGGAATACCGTCAAGCAGCTCTGGTCCCGGAATTTAGATTTAATCACAGAAACAGGCTTAAATGAAACCATGGAAAGCTCGATGCCCCAGCCCAGGCTGAGGTCTGAAATCATTAAGAAAAAGCTGCCAAGAGTCTGGAAAGCAACTAAGCTACCCAGGTTCTTGTCTAAGCTCTGTGAAGGCCTGCTGTGGACAGATGGTCTGGGGGAAAGGGCTCTGGTGAAGGATACAGGCAGGAGCTGGAACAAATAGATGCCTGTGCTCAAACTTTCATGCACATTGGAATCCCCTAGGGATTTGACCCCTGCAGACTGATTCAGTGGGTCTGGAGTGGCGGCTGAGAGTGCATTTCTAACAAGCTCCAAGGTAGTGCCCTGCCGCTGAGCCATGGACTGCCCTTTGACAGGTAAGGAATCAGATCAGTTCCCAGATCTCTTAGGACTCTAACAGCCCATGACTCCATAGATAGAAACTTCTCTGCTATAGATACAACTATGCTTGGGCATTCAAACCCCAAGCCTGCAGCACTGAACGCAAACTGGGTGAATGTCAACAGCACCTCACATATAGCAGGTACTTAACACACATCTGAAGTGAATGGCTACTTGAACTAACAGATGGTGTTAGATGGTGAGACTAATGAACACTCAAGGTTTAGAAACAAGTATCCACCCAACAAGGCATTTTCCTTTGACAGGTAAGGAATCAGATCAGTTCCCAGATCTCTTAGGACTCTAACAGCCCATGACTCCATAGATAGAAACTTCTCTGCTATAGATACAACTATGCTTGGGCATTCAAACCCCAAGCCTGCAGCACTGAACGCAAACTGGGTGAATGTCAACAGCACCTCACATATAGCAGGTACTTAACACACATCTGAAGTGAATGGCTACTTGAACTAACAGATGGTGTTAGATGGTGAGACTAATGAACACTCAAGGTTTAGAAACAAGTATCCACCCAACAAGGCATTTCGAGCAGTTTTCAAGGCATCTTCAGCCCAATCTCTATAGCACACCGAGGGCCCCAGCAAAGGATTATTCTGCTTACTCTGTGTTTGCCTACTTAGCTCCTAAACTACCTACCCATCTCATTCCTTGTTCTGTTTCCCTTAATTTTCCTGGGCCCAATCACATTGCTTATTTGTTTATGCCCTTACCTCTCACTTAAGAAGGACACACATGCTTGTCTTTAGGACCTTAATTCTGTCTTATCAATCGACTCTGCAGTGCTTTTCCCAGCCTGACAACCTGGGCTAGCTCATAGTTTACCCTCCCCATCTATTCTGTTCTGTCGAGCTGGGTACCCTTTTGTCAACACGGTCTGGGAGGCAAAATGCTAGATTTGAGACAGGCACCCTAGGCTTCTCCCTGGTGGCTCAGATGGTAAAGCGTCTGCCTACAATGTGGGAGACCCAGGTTCGATCCCTGGGTTGGGAAGATCCTCTGGAGAAGGAAATGGCAACCCACTCCAGTACTTTTGCCTGGAAAATCTCATGGACAGAGAAGCGTTGTAGGCTACAGTCCATGGGGCCGTAAAGAGTCAGACACGACTGAGCGACTTCACTTTCACCCTAGGCTCAAGCCCAGTTTCTCTCTCCACCTGTTCTGTGACCTTGGACAAGTAACTTATCAACCCTGAATCTCAGTTCTATCCTCTAGGATGGGAAGGACCACATCTACCTTGCAGGTGGAATAAGATTAAAGTAATACAAGCAGAAACAGCATCACTTCAGACACAGAATCAATGCATTTCCCTCCCCTTTTCGTTGGTTATCAATGAGAATTTCTAGTCAGTTTCATGTCAACTCTCTATAGGTTTTTCCTCTATGAAAACTTTTGAAACACTTGACATTTCAGTTAAATATGTTAAATTGCTAGAGTATTATCAAGGTGCAACTTAGGTTCATTTTGCGGTTCACTCCACCATCTTGAAACAAAATGTCAACCAGTAAATTTCTCAAAGGGGCCCATGATCTGCAATATTAATGGACTCAATGAAATATGATGCTAAGTGGAGAGCATGCAGGCGTCCTGAGTGAGGCTTCTGGGTTATAGAACCACTAGTGTCAGAAATTACAGGGCTCAAGAGTTGAACCGTGGTGCTGCCTATGTTCCTGGGCTCGGTTTCTGAGCAATCTTTAAGAAGTCATCTGCTTTGATCAAGTAACAGAGGGAATGATGGAAACGATGAGGAGGGCCTAATGTTCCCCCAAACAGGCTAAGTGTGATGAGATTCCATGGTGAGACCAGATGATTAAGTTTAACCTTCAAAATAACCCTTTGAGTTAGGTATTAGAAACCTGGTTTTAAAATGAGATGGACTTCCCTGGTGGCTCAGACGGTAAAGAATCCGCCTGCAATGCAGGAGACCTGGGTTCGATCCCTAGGTCGGGAAGATCCCTTGGAGAAGGGAATGGCAACCCATTCCAGTATTTTTGCCTGGAGAATTCCATGGACAGAGGTGCCTGGCAGGTTACAGTCCATGGGGTCACAAAGAGTCGGACATGACTGAGCGACTTTCCTCTTAAAATGAGATAAATGAGACTCCAAGAGGTTAAATCACTTGTCCAAGGTCTTGCAGTTAGGAAGCAGGGTGCATTTCCAGATCTGCCTGCCTCAAAGCCATGCTCTTCACAAGACACAGGTATAAGTGAGCCCCGTAATTTACAGAGTTTTGAGTTATGTAATGATCCAGAGAAGGGGTGTAACACTACTATATATAAAATAGATAACCAGCAAGGACCTACTGTATAGCACATGGAACTCTACTCAATATTTTTTAATAACCTACAAAGGGAGAGAGTCTGAAAAATATATTTATGTCTACTGAATGACTCTGCTATACACCTGAAACTAACACACCACTGTAAATCAACTATACTTAAAAGAGAGGAAGAATTGTGCAAGATCATAGCAAAGATGCATGTACTGTATATCGATTTCCCCACATGATCTGATTTCTTCCATTCCTGCTTCTTTCCCTGGTGCCTCGAACAGAACAACCTTGTCTGAAGTCAGCCCTGTGCCACACAACTCTCCATGGTGTTGGGGGAAGGGTATGTGTCTGAAACACTTGGGAGACATTTCCAGACCTCCGCTACAACCATGGTGAGCAGTTAACATGCTCCCCCTCACCTTCTGGTGAAGGAGTCATCAGCAAGGGAAGGCCTAAAGCAGGCATTGCTTTTAGAAGGCATAGCCGGGATACTTTTCTGGAAGCCAAGCTTCTCTAGCCTCATCAGAGCTACATCAGCGCGCTCCTGCTCCCTCTCAGCTATCTAGGCTGACTCAGAGTAGACAGATCTATGAGAGCCACAGATGATTTGAAAGCCATCTCCTCCAATCACATCAGTCCCCTTTCATATTACACCTTTCACCGCGGACACTAATGGCAAAATTAATTCACTTGAGTCCTACAATCTCCCTTCCACCACTAGTAGAGATGTCAGCCAGCCGGGAAATGGTCATAGAGCAGGAAGCAGAAGGGGAGAGAACAACAGGCCTGAAGCATCCACCAGGGGCATCTGAGTGCCCTTTAGTAACCATGCAGTTAATAACTGACAAGGGCTTCCCTTCTGGCTCAGTGGCAAAGAGTCCATCTGCCAACGCAGGAGACACAGGTTCTATCCCTGATCTGGCAAGATCCCACTTGTCGCAACTACTGGAGCCTGTGTGCCCTAGAGTTTGTGCTTCACGCCAAGAGAAGCCCACGCACCGCAACTGGAGAGTAGCTCCTGCTCGCCGCAACCACAGAAAAGCCTGAGCGGTACTGAAGACCCAGCACAGCCAAAAACAAGTAAACACAATCATAAAAAAGCTAATCAATCAACCCTTCAGTAACTAAGGACTGAGAACTGATCCCTGACGACGGGAAGTACGAGGGTTTGCTTTAAAAAAAAAAAAAAATCAAGGAAAAAAAACCTTGAGAATGCCCGCCTCAAGTCACTGAGAAATTGGTTCTAGAAACAGGGGCTGTTGACGTGAAGGCTGCCTTCAGTGGTCTGAGCTGCCCTGAGCCTGCCTGGGTGGAGCTACCCGAAGAGGCTGATCCTCTCCTGCATACCGACTGGCATGCCAATCCCATAGCCCTTGGTGTCCAGCAGGCCCCCAATCTGAGTGAGGTTGCAGTTTCGCTGCCGATAGTACTCATTCATGGTGGACTCCAGAAGGAAGGCGTAGTTGGAATTCAACACCCTGGCGATCCCCTCCTCCGTGCTCTTCACGAACACACTCGGCTGCTTGGAATACATGTAATTCCACATGCGCTGGTAGGTCTGATAGCGGGAATTCTGGGAAAAGAACACAAGGAAGCAGGTTGAGGGTAGCGAAAGGAGACAGCGGTCTGGAAAGGGAGAGCATCCAGGTGGTCCCCCAAATCCTGGTCCTTCCGCTACTCAGTCCCCTCCTTGTATTCAAGAACCAGTTCCCTTTCATCTCTCAGCTGCCACTGCTCAATGGCGGAAGAGGGTTGTGATTCTGAATCCTTTTACAGAAAGACAGCCCCTGGAGAAGGGCATGGCAGCCCACTCCAGGATTCTTGCCTGCAGAATCCCATGGACAGAGGAGCCTGGCAGGCTACAGTCCATGAGGTCACAGAGAGTCGGACACAGCTGAGCGACTAAACGTGCACACACACACAGACAGAGGAGGAACAGGATCTGAAGGAGCTGCCGACTCCGCCTGCTGGTTTGATCATCGCATCTGCCTCATCCACCCTCAAGGGGTCTTCCATTGCCAACCTCCACACACTGACCAAAGTGAGTATGGGTATTCTGGCTGCATCCTCCACTGTCCTGGGAGGCAGCAAGCTCGGATTCATTCTGGACTTCTAAGAGACATCACCCAAAGGAAGAATGCCAGCCCTTTTCTATCAACTCTGAACCAGTCCATCAATCACATATCCAATGCTGGCTTCTCAGGTACAAATAAGAAGGAGACAGAGATTTCTGGGGGATTATCCAAACCCTATGCTTGCATGATGCCTTCACGGTCCCTGTGCCAGCAGCTCTGAGACATGTATGGAGAACAGAAAACTGAAGGCCTTGGACCTGTTTCATGTGAAAATGAACTTCTTGGGTCATAGGCTGCCTAGACAATCACAGACTCCAGGGAAATCTGCTTCCCTAGAGATCTTGAAGCCAACACAAACTATTTCTGTGTCTAGCCCAGCTCTGGTTGGCCAGCTAACATGCACTGTGGCAGGATCTGCTCCTGAGCCTTGCAAGGGAAACTCAGAGAAGCCAAAACGGTCCCCATCTGAGATCTATATAGTCTAGGATCAGTGAAACCAGTTCAGCTTAATCTAAAGTTCCTTACACTTCATTCATTAGTGTATTACTCTAATCTTGCTTTATCTAAGTACTACTAATAAAATTTACCCTACAAAACAATTTTAAAGCATGCATTAGCCTCATCCTATGCAGTAATATAAGTAAAAGTATAGGTTAGCTTCACCACATATTTTTTCTAATGCTTATTAAAATAAATATGCTATTGCAATTAGAAAACATTTCAATCACTAAAATCATCTTAAGCAGCACTAATCATTCATGATCAACATTCAGGGACAAGACTGGCATTAACCCAATGCTCTGGGGACCTAGTTCCAGGGATATTTTGGGGAGCAGGGGGAAAATGAGCCCCATGAGAACCTCCAAACTAGGTGTTCAAAAGGGAGGATGAGATGAGGAGAGATGTTTTTATCTCCAGCAGGCAAACATCTCAACTTTATCCTGCCCAACTCCCGATGCTGGTGAGCAACCATATGGGTTTACTTGGAAGAAGGTCATGCTGGAGCCTCCGTGAATCGTGCCATACTCAATGGCAGTCTGGTCAGCCAGGTCATCCACTGACTCAATGGGCACATCCATGCGCTGCACAGTCAGGAAGGCTGCCAGGTTGGCCGTGTAGGATGAGATGATGATCAGCGTGAATGCCCACCTGTGCAGGAAAAGACCAGGAAGTCATCACTGCCCGGTCGCCCCCAGGAGTCTTAGCCCCCATCCCCAGCCCTGCTGTGGCATGGGAGAGGGAAGGTGACCCTCTTTTTCTGAAAGAGCCCTCAGCTTAGTGGGGGAAGAGAAAGGAGGCAGGGTATATGATGTCAACAGAAATGAACAGTGCTTGGGAAGTTGCCTCGAAGAAGACCAGGGCTCTCTTTCTCTTATTTCCTAAAGGAGGTGATTATTGGGTTGCTACTCAAAAGAAATGTGTCTGTGAACATGAAACAGCTTGGGAGACAGTGAGCAATGAGCTAGTGAATGAGCTAAGGGTGTCAGCTCCGGGGGCTCTCTTCAGAGCTACAGCTGGG
The DNA here is from genome assembly GCA_006410675.1 of Oreotragus oreotragus. Classification (NCBI taxonomy): domain Eukaryota; kingdom Metazoa; phylum Chordata; class Mammalia; order Artiodactyla; family Bovidae; genus Oreotragus; species Oreotragus oreotragus. The sequence continues at coordinate 242,151 of SJYX01004509.1, forward strand.
ACACTTCCCCCACCCCTTGTCCCCTCCTGATGCAGCTGACCCTCAGAGGAGCATCACCATGTACTGAGCACCCACGGAGAGCCGCACCCTCCAGCTCCTGTGCTCCCTACAACTCAGGGAAGTGAAAATTTTATTGTGACTTTACAGAAGAGGAAACCGAGGCTCANATTGGGTTGCTACTCAAAAGAAATGTGTCTGTGAACATGAAACAGCTTGGGAGACAGTGAGCAATGAGCTAGTGAATGAGCTAAGGGTGTCAGCTCCGGGGGCTCTCTTCAGAGCTACAGCTGGGACACTTCCCCCACCCCTTGTCCCCTCCTGATGCAGCTGACCCTCAGAGGAGCATCACCATGTACTGAGCACCCACGGAGAGCCGCACCCTCCAGCTCCTGTGCTCCCTACAACTCAGGGAAGTGAAAATTTTATTGTGACTTTACAGAAGAGGAAACCGAGGCTCAGAGAAGCAAAGTCACGTGGCCAGGAAACACATGGAGAAATTCGTATTCTAAAACCAGTTCTACAAATCGTCAGAGCAGGAATTCTCCAAGACAAACTGATGACAAGCACCTTTGAGCCGCTGAGAAGTTGGAATTAGAAAACACTCTTACAAAGGTCATGCTATTTCAGAATGGAGGGTTGTTTCACTGGGTAGATCGAACTCATTTAAAATTAGAATAGCTCTGCAACTCAGGCAGCACGCATGCTAAAGTCATTAAAACCAGTTTGTTCACTTAAGTAGGTTAAACAGGACTTCTACCATCTGGTCAGCAGTATGGATCTGCTTTCTAATCCACTTGTTTATAGGGGTTCAAAGATATATGTAAGCATAACTGAGGCTGGCGAATCGCCAAATTCTGAATCAGTGGAGTCTGAATTAATGAGGCTTCAATTCATTATGAAGACATGTGCCAACAAAGGCACAGTGTTTGCCACGGGCTGCGGCAGGGCAGCTTGCAGGTGGGTTTGCAAGAGCAGGAAGTCCCATTATCCCCTTGGCCTGTGCGCTTTCTTCCAGGAGTGAAAGGACAGGTGCACCCATCAACCTGATGGGCACATCCACATGCCAGCCCACCAGATCCATGCCCTAGACCACCAGTAAGAGATCTAGTTTTAGTTCTGGCTTTGTCTAATTCCACCTGTGAGACCTTGGTGGAAAGCTACACAACTCCTCTGAGGTCATTCGCTTGTCTAATAAATGGGGGATAATAATGCCTGCTTTGTGTTTCCCAGGTGGGACAGTGGTAAAGAATCCACCTGCCAGTGCAGGAGATGCAAGATACTCAGGTTTGATCCCTGGGTCAGGAAGATCCCTTAGAGGAGGAAACGGCAACCCACTCCAGTATTCTTGCCCGGCAGGACATGGTCCATGGATGGGGTCGCAGAGAGTTGGACATGACTTAGCGATTGAACACCCTAATAATGCCTGGTTTACTGGTCTTGGATCAGATCAGATAACATGTCATTAGTGACTAATTATTTGTAAAGGATGAGATGAGCATGAGATACAGAGACAAGTAGAGACAGTCCCATTTCATCACAAATGGGAAAAAAATCATTTGTCTACCTTCCCTACTGGTGACCTGTAAGTGCCAGGAGTCCCTCCATTCTCAAATTGGCTTTCCTGCTCCTGCCAGAGTTCTTACACCATCTTGGAAGTTGTTTCTCATGAGCCTCCCCCAGAGGAGGCTGGGGGTGGTGGTGAGTGCTCCCCAGGTGGAGGTGAGCATTCGGAAGTTGCTCTGACCCACTGTTGTGGGTTAATGAGCCCTGGGTATGGACATGACCTCAGAGCTGGCTGGGGAGGTTCCCTCAACCTCACAGCTGCACTCTGGCATCTGTTCCACCCTGGACAGCCATGTGGCTGTTTATGCCACTGGTCACAGGGGACAGTTCCAAGAGTATAAGTAACTCAGTGCGAGCCCATCGCCTCTGCTGAGAACGCAAATCATACCCAAGCTCCCTCCAGAGGGGTCAACAGAGCCTTGCTCCTGTGCCAAACGGGCATTTTATTGTGAAGCTGGCATTCTTGTTAGAGACATGGTATTTCCTGTCACTTGTTCTGGATGAGGATGCCATGTTAGGTCACAAAGGCCGGGTCCTCTGACCTCCCACTCTCCAGGGAGCCAACAAACTGAGGCTGTGATTTCATAACCAAGAGCTCCGAGAGGCAGACAGGCACACCAACACCCCTGTGTCAGGCTGGGGAGGGCCGAGCCTCCCTCCCATACACGCTCTGGAGCAGGGTAACCGAGCCACCTGGGGCCAGCTATTTAAAGCCCTCCTGAGCCAGCGGGCTGAGTCAACAACCTGCAGGACAGGTGGTTCCCTTGGCACCAGGGCAGATGTCCTCTAGGGGAGGGAATTGCTGGAGGTGTGAGCTGACAGGTTAAGGGAGCAGGCAACGGAGCCCCACTTGGCACCACATGGTCACATGCCCCTTTGGAAGGAAAAGCCCAGGTAGAAAGGGATCAAAATCTGCAGCAGACATTTCATCTCCGGGTCTCTGTCCAGATTTCCTGGGTTTTTTAGAGGGTTCTGCGACTGTGCCTGCCAAGGTCTCCTTTCTGCCGGGGAACGTGAGGCCCGGCTCCCCATGGTGATACGCTCAGTGACTCCTGGGCTGGATGTGATCATGGGTGAGCATCCTGCCCCAGTGATTTAAATCCTACTGTATTTGTCGCTTATCAGTCCTGGCTGTGTTTCCACCTGCTAGGATCAGCCCCAGTCCAGTGACTCCCAGGTAACTGTCCAGATGCTCCACCATCCCCAGCGTCCTCATCCCTTCCCCTTTCCTCCAGCTTACACAGGCTGAGAAGGAGGGGAGAGAATGAAGCCTGTAAGTCCTAAAAGCTGTGACACCAAACCCGACGGCGGGTTTTTAAGTGAGGACGGGGAACTTGCCTCTCAAGGCTACATCGATATTTCATTTCCCCTCCAAATGAATGGTCTAATAGCAACGATCAGCTCATACATTTGTGTGGCTCTTCCAAATTTTCAGGGAACTTTCCCACACCTTGAATCATTTCACCCTCTTCCTTTTGCCCTGCCTGATCCAAGAGGAGAAGGAGCTGGCCAACAGCCCTGTGGACCCTGCTGTCAACTTAGACCCTGAGATCCCGTCCAACTCTGAGCCACTAAGAGCTTGCATTTTTCTACACCTGCTGAGGTGAATGCGTCTGGCGGGGCCCAGAGGCAGGAGCAGAGGGACAGAGCTCCAGAAAGCTGCTGGAGGGGGAGTGATGTGACTTAGGGTTGGTGAGAGGAGGGCCAGGACTTCCTGTTACACACTGTGCATATTTGCACAAATTTGCACATGACTGCTCAGGCCCTGCCTCTCAAATGCCAGGCTTTCTCAGGTCAGGAAGTCATAACTGCCTTGCTGTGGGCTTTCAAGGCATTTTCTCACTGGGTCTCCTTCTGTGCCTTGGCTCCTCGCCACATCTCCAAGGCGGGGGAAGGGGGAAGGAGAGAAGATGGCACAAAGAGCACCCTCCACTGCACCCCCCCCCCCACCCCACCAGCCCTCTGAGCNAGGAAGTCATAACTGCCTTGCTGTGGGCTTTCAAGGCATTTTCTCACTGGGTCTCCTTCTGTGCCTTGGCTCCTCGCCACATCTCCAAGGCGGGGGAAGGGGGAAGGAGAGAAGATGGCACAAAGAGCACCCTCCACTGCCCCCCCCCCCCCACCCCACCAGCCCTCTGAGCTGGCAGAGGCTGTCCAAGGGCAGAGCTGAGGTTCCTGCCTGCAGGAAGCTGGATCAGGGCTCATCTGAGGACCCCAGGATCTTACCAGACGCCACTGACGCAGCGGGTGGATAAGGCGCGCGGGGCGATGGTAGAGCCCTGCTGCATGAAGCCCCCGACCGGAAACCAGAGGCTGTTGCCCAGGGAGTACTGATTCACAAGGAGGTTGCACCGGCCCTGGGCACACGGGTGGGGGCTGTACCACTCGTAGGGGGTCAGTCTGCGGGAGAAAGGAACACACATCAGCACCGTGGAGGGTGGGCATGAAGAAGGGGTGCTGGGGCGGGGGTGGGGTGCTCTTCTTCCTGGCTTGACCCCTGGACCTTGGTAGCTGCCTGTGGCCTTGGGCAAGCCAGCTCCCTTCTGTTGGACTATGTTGGCAGTTTTGGAACTTTCTTTAATCAAAGAAACGTCTTAATTTTTTCAAAATAAATCACGTCATGGGGGGTGGATGGCTGGGAATTGCTTGTTCTGTCTTTTTTGCTCCCCCGAAGTGACCACAGAGAGAACCCTAAGGCCCCACAGAGCCGTGGATTGAAAACTCTCAACCCAGAGTGGAAATCCTCAAAATGTAACTGACATCAGAATCCCCAAGAAGGCTTGTGAAAACATGGATCACTGGGCCCCAGCCCTGAAGTGTCTGATTCGCTAAGTCTGGGTGAGGCCTACGAATCTGCAGGTTCCTGGGAGAAGGGGATGCCACTGGTCCAGGGACCACACTTTGCAAACCACTGGCCCCAGTGGTTTCCTCCGGCCCTGGTTCTCAACTCTGTCTGTGTTTCAGACTCACCCAGGAGCTTTTTAAAAAAATGCCAACACCTGGATTCCATGCCCAGAGGTTCTGATTTCATTTGTCCAGATATGGCCTGGGCCTCAGCATGCCTCAGGGCTCCCTGGATGAGTGTGATGGGCACATAGGGTTGACAAGGCACACAGGCTCCTTCGACTGTCCCTCACAGCCTCACACTGGCCTCTCTTGCAGTGGTACCTCTGATGTCTCTGATGCCCTAACTTCCTGCCCACCAGACACATGCCCTCCCTCTTCCCTAGCATGCCTCCCACAGAAAGCCTTCAGCTCTGATGTGGGAGATGCATCTGGACATATGCCAAGAAGGGCAGGTCTGCGTGTTCACACGATGTCATCATCTTCCCCGGCCTTCCTGTCCCTTCACTCAGCCTAGTCTGCAGGTGCTATGCTGCAGGGCTGGTTCACATTTCCTTCACTGCTACTTGCTCCTGATTACAAGTCCAGCGTGCCATCTCTGGCCCCTGCCCCCATACGTCCTCCTTCCTTCCAAGGGCTGTGGGGTTGGATCGTACCCATGGGGCTTCACCTCAGTGGTTCCCAAGCCTACGGGTGGTTGGATGTGAGCTTCAGAACTACAGATTCCCGAGGCCTCATCCCTAGAGATTCTGAGATGATCTGACTTAGACATTCAAGTTTTTTTAAAGCTTCCTGAATGACTCTGATATCAGCTGGCTTGGGAATGGCTGCCATAGAGCAGTGGTTTTCAAACGTCTTTTCCCCTCTAAAATCTTACCCAGAAGTACAATATATGAGAGAGAAAAGTGGAGCTGGTCTGAATGAAGACGAGCTGAGGCCGCAGAGCTCTGTGTGCCTAGCCTCTTCACCGCCCCTCCATGTGTCCACGCCTCCCAGGAGCCTCCACGTCCCCGGGAACCCAGTTTGAAAGCTATTGCCTTGGGCCAGATTACCCTACCCTCAGCTATTACTCATATAGGGTATTATATGTATTTTGCTGCTGTTGTTCAGTTGCTAAGGCCATGTTGGACTGTAGCAAGCCAGGCTCCTCTGTCCTTCACCGTTTCCTGGAGTTTGCTCAAATTCATGTCCATTGAATCGGTGATGACATCCAACCAACTCTGTTGTCCCCTTCTCCTCCAGCCTTCAATCTTGCCCAGCATCAGGGTCTTTTCCAATGAACTGGCTCTTCATATCAAGTGGCCTGTATGTCTGTGTGTATGTATATATATATAAAATACACATATTGTATGATATATATGATGTATGATCAGACCTCTAGTACAATTTTTGGTTAATCTTTTTGTTAATTCTGGATCCTGGGGGTGCAGTGTGTGTGTATGAACATGGATGGCAGGAGAGAGGGGCTGTTTAAGCCCCCAGGGCTGATTGAAAAGCTTCAGGCTGTGGCAGGCAGGGTGAAGCAGTCTTTTGTGTGTGTGTGTGTGTATGTATGCATGTATCTGATAGCCATGCCCTAATACCACTTCCAGGCCCTCAAGGCCACCTGAGGACCATGACTTTCTACACACAGGGGCTCAATCAAAGGGGACAAGAGAGAATTCCAGGGCAGCGGAGCTGAGACTCAGGCAGACAGCTTCCTGTGAGCAGCCGCAGACAGCCCAGCGAAGTGCAGAGTGGACGTGTCAGGTGGTGTGCCAGCTCCCGCGCCTTGCCAGTCGACACTGACAACAGATACTTGACAGTGGCCGTGGCTGCAGGCCCAAGGGGGGTAGGTGGCAGCCAAGCGGCCCATGCAGCACCCTGTGATGATGGCCAGGTTGTAAGCAAGGCCTTTCCCCCTTTGGCTGGGTCTCAGGGGTCGGGAACGACTTCCTGAACCTGGCTTTGATCTCCACTGGAAGAGGCACAGACTGGGTGATGCCATGCCTCTTGGGCAGGCTGGGAACTGCCCCAGGGGTTCATACTCCGAAGATCCTTGGGGCTCCATTTTCATTTTTTAAAACTTATTTCTAACTGGGGGGAAATTGCTTTACAATGTTGTGTTGGTTCCTGGTGTGTGTGTATGTGTGTGTATGTTAGTTGCTTGGTTGTGCTTTGAGAGCCCACCAAGCTTCTCTGTTCATGGGATTCTCCAGGCAAGAATACCGGACTTGGTAGCTATTTCCTTTACCAGGGGATCTTCCTGACCCAGGGATCGAACCTGGGTCTCCTGCATTGCAAGCGGAGCATTCTTTACCATCTGAGCCACCAGGGAAGCCTGGTCTCCTCTCTACAGGGATGCAAATCACCCATAATTATGCACGCGTCACTTCCCTCCTGGGAGCTCCATCTTCTAGCTGGAGGGAGCACAGTCTCCCCTTGAGCAATGAAGAGACCTGTTTCTGGGGAAGACCCCACCCCAGAGATGTGGACTGTTCACCTCAGAATAGGCCAGCGCTGCCCCTGTTGCCCCGAGGCAGAGGAGAGCAGACGGCTGGACCAGAGCCAGTCAGTCCCCTAGACTCTCAGTCTGAGTGGGTCTTGGCTCCTCTGAGGTGATCAGCTGAGTTCTGAGCAGGAAGCAGGCATCCGTATGAATGACCCTGAACCACAGAAGCTGGCTCTGCCTCTGGATAGTAAGTAGGCTCTTCTGAAGCCCAACTTAGCCTCAGAGAGAAATGACCCTCTCTGTGCATCCTCCTGGGATGCTCCTTGGCTTCTTCCTGGGCTCAGGGACACTCTCTCGTGTCCAGGGAGATGGGTGGGGGGGTGGGATTCTTGTCCTCCCCGACCCCGGATCTGGACCATGTGTCTCAACTCAGCGCTGCTTGCCAACGCTGCTCTCCAACCTGCCCGCTGCTGCCAGCCGCCCTGTATGGTCTCCATTCAACAAGGCAGCTGTGTTTTCACAGACAGACCGGGCTGGGGAAGGGCCAGGCCCTCTGCAGAGGAGGCCGTCTCCCTCGCCTGTGCCACCGAGGCTGCCGGTTCCCCACTCCGGATGTGCAGGCTCTGTTTCCTGTCACTCAGCACTTTGTGGCAGGTCCTGGCGAGGACAGATGCCAGGGCAGCCAAAGGCAGAGCCCTTAATCAGAGTAATCCTCCCACCACCTTCCTCCCCTCCTCTCTCTCCCAAGGCAGGGGGCTGGAGACTGGGGAACGAGAGGGGTAAGAGGCAAGGGGCACAAGTTCGGACAAGCTCGCCTGTGTGTGTTGTGCATATCAGGGGATGCGCATGTAGATGGATGGACGGGCAGTGCCCGGCTGACAGCCGGGCTGAGTGGCTCGGGTCCTGAGCCCGTCTCCCATTCCTCTGGTTTGGCACCAAGGTCTTCTCCACCCGCCCCCTCCTGCTCCCCACCCCTGCCCGTGTAGTTCCCAGAGGTGGACACGAGATGGCGGTGTGAGGACAGGCAAGGGGGAGAAGCCGGTACCGAGCCACAAGGAAGAGCACGCAGCTGACGGCCAGATAGGCTAGAAGCATGAACAGCCAGACGCCCGGAGAAAATGGGTCCAGGAAGGAGAAATAGCCGGGTCTGCGTCCCTGAAAACGGAGACAGAAACGAGATTCATGTATGCGTTCAGTCAGCACAGCCATTGGGCAGGGGAGGGCAGAGTGGTTGGTGAGCTGGGAACGGGCCCAGACTGCACTGCCTTGGGTTATGAGTGATGGGTTTAAATGACACAGGGGCTGAAGGTGTAGAGGGGTCTGCTCTGAAACATCTACAGAGCCCTTAACTCAGTAGATGAAACTAGAGAACGGCCCAGGGCCTCATCACTTCCTAGAATGAAGGAGGCTCTGTGCTGGGCAATAGAAAAGCCCTCAGTGTCCGTTATATGCGTCCCCATGTCCTCCAGGGGCAGCATGGATGGGCTGTGAAGCACCTTTGAGCTGCTGATGTCCGAGGACATGTAGCCCCCTCTCTGCCACTCACATCTTTCTTACGAGGATGCTAATTTGATAGGCATCCTTGGTTTTTGGTTTGCAGGGTGATCTCACATGCAGTGAGACCTTCTCATGTAAACTTCAAACTGGGTGCTATGAAGCGCCCAGATTCTTATTTTCATTGTATTCAGAAAGAAATCAAAGCCTTAGGGCATTCAAGAGATGTGTCCAAGGTTAGACAGCTCATCAGTGGAAGAACTGGGACTCAAATGCATGCTTGCTGACACAAAGCCCAGGGCATCTGATGCAGCCCATGATACTGCGGAAAAATATGGTTGTTCCTAGGCCAGGCAGAGTCATGGGAACCAAAGGATGGAGCCAAGAACCCGCCAGAAAGCTGGGGACCACACTCTGGCGGGAGGGGGGGTGCATTTTCTGCAGCAAAGTGAGATGGAATGAGAAGGAAGGAATTTCAGAATCTGCTCCTGGTCTTTAGCAGTGTGCTCTCAGGCAAGCGCACACCCCCCTCCAGACTCCACTGGAGCTGCTCTAGATCAAATGTGACACCCTAGTGACCTGCAGCCCACAGACCACTTGCTTGTTGACTTGTAGTGTTTACTCATTTTGATAAGCTGTCAACATTAAGTGACTAGGACGTTTCACAGAAAAATCCAGATTTCCAGCTTTAAAAATGGATGTTCTGGCCACATTGGGCCTAATTCTCAACCAGCTGGAGCTGAGTGGTGGCTGTTCACTCAAGACAGGGTCCCACTCTACAGCTCCCACCGCTGCCCTGATCTTGAACCAGGCTTGCTTCTTCCACTTACTATGAACCCACTGGAACAGATGCTCCTTAAAGACCATTCTGAATCGAAAATGATAAGACTTTATGATTCCAGGAATCTAGGAGGTCCATGGATAGGATAGAAAACCAGTCTTAAGCTCAGGAGTGCTATGAACAGGTAAACCTTCAAGTTCAAGGACATATCAGTCATGGCACAACCTGCTGTCAATATCAAGGTATGTCATTTTGTACTGGGGTTCCCAGAGACAACAAGGGGAGCTATCTACGCCAAGACTGAGCTGATCTCAATCAGCTTTCTGGGCTTTTGTTACCCAAGGACAGCCAGACCATGAGATAATGCTGAGGAAGTGCAGGTAACAACAGCTGCTCCCAAGGCAGCATCTAAGGAGCAGGGGAGACAACGCTGCAAGGCCCTGATGTGTCTGCACAAACCCCAACTGTGGCTGATTGTCAGCTGCTCTTCTGGGTGAGCTCTCCATCCCTTCCGAGTGAGCCAATAGACAAATTCCCAAAGCACTTGGGAGTATAATCTTATTCTCCCACCAAGGACACAGTCCAGAGGGTACAGAGTGAAGAAGTCAAAGCTTACCCTCTGCCAGTGGGGCACTGGTTCTTGGATCCTGAAGTCCTTCATCAGTGTGACAGTGCCCCCTGGGGTGGTCTGTCTGAAACTGGATTTCTCTCCCAATGTGGCTTAGACTAGGGAACTGTCCTCTGATACCAACTGCAATTTCTCTGCCTCATGTGTGTTCATGTTGAGCTGCAGAGAACACTCAGGTGACTGGGAAAATAAAACAGCTTGAAGGACAAAGCCCAGTGACCAGAGGAACAGGAGAGAAACAGGGAGAAGACCATCTGAGCATGTATGGCCCTATCACTATGTAAATTGTGTAACAGGAAGAAGGAGGCAAGACAGCGGAATTGGAGTCCCTCGTTAGTCATTCCTGTGTCCGTCACGGACTAACCATGCCTTCACCATCATCCAAAGAGCCAGTGCAGATGCAGGAAGAGACAGCCTGAGTCCAGCAGGGGATGAAGATGCTCATTACAGCTACACACTTGCTGCAGAAAATCACTAGTTTCGGCCTCTCTTGGGGTCCTTCTATCCCCTGGAGCTTCTCTGGGCAAACGTACATGAATTCTACACCTGTCACTCATGACTGCTTCACTCTGTGTCTCCCAACCGAGAGATATCTAGGAGAAAAAAATTACTTCATTGTTGCTCTCTGAATCTGAAACCCCATTAGATGCTCAATGTCAGAAATCTATCCCTGATTATATCACAATGAATGAAGCTGAGGAAAGTGACAGCACTATTTAAAGCTGCCATACTTGGTTATGGGTGATAAGAAATGATGCACCGCCATGGGAAAAATTCCTGGAGACTTAAGTTATAAAACAGAGCATCACACAAACAAGGATCAAGACATAAACAGAGCGCCCCTGGAAACATATCAGTCACGTTGGCAAGGCAACATCTGATTCCACGTGTGACTGACTGACGCCAACCCGAAGAGCAAGGAATGGGCAGTCATTTGAGATGTGGGTCTGGGCTTGCACAGACTAGGCTTGGACTGAGCCCAAGCGGTTTTTATGATGCCAGAGAGAAGTATGTTACTTGCAAGGCTCTGAACGCCTCCCGTTTTTTTCTATGTGGATGCTTTTGACTGCTTCCTTCCCAACAGACATCTGAGTTCCTGGTACTGGGGGTAGATCAGGAGTCTCATGCTACTGGCATTTCCTCCTAATAACAGGTTTTCCTTAACCCAGTGGATATATGGATATATAATGGTGACGCTTTTCTTCAGAAGAACTCAAAATGCTTCACTGTGTTCTTTGGATTTCAGTACTCAGTTCTCCATATTGACAGATGGAAGAAATGGGACCCAGGGAGGTTAAGTGCCGTGCTCACATCACTGGTGATGGTTTCAATTTCTCTGGTGCTCGTTTGTCAAGCTGTGCCATAGGGATACCGTGCTCTCCTTCTTTCAAACGGCAGCTGTACCGCATCTTCCTCTCCGTTGTATCTTTACAATTTGCTTCAATAAACTCCCTAATTAATCCCACGCCTTCTCCCCAATGCCAAGAGAATCCCATCCTACTCGGTCTTGCCCCCTTAAAGTACTCTAAACATTTTTTATTTATACCCATCATCATTTAAGACTCTTGAGAGTCCCTTGGACATCAAGGAGATCAACCCAGTCAATCCTAAAGGAAATCAACCCTGAATATTCATTAGAAGGACTGATGCTAAAGTGGAAACTCCAGTACTTTGGCTACCTGATGTGAAGAACTGACTCATTGGAAAAGACCCTGATGTTGGGAAAGACTGAAGGCAGGAGAAGGGGGTGACAGAGGATGAGATGGTTGGATAGCATCACCAATTCAATGGACATTAGTTTGAGCAAGCTCTGGGAGTTGGTGATGAGCAGGGAAGCCTGGTGTGCTGCAGTCCATGGGGTCGGAAAGAATNTCATTAGAAGGACTGATGCTAAAGTGGAAACTCCAGTACTTTGGCTACCTGATGTGAAGAACTGACTCATTGGAAAAGACCCTGATGTTGGGAAAGACTGAAGGCAGGAGAAGGGGGTGACAGAGGATGAGATGGTTGGATAGCATCACCAATTCAATGGACATTAGTTTGAGCAAGCTCTGGGAGTTGGTGATGAGCAGGGAAGCCTGGTGTGCTGCAGTCCATGGGGTCGGAAAGAATCGGACATGACTGAGCGAGTGAACAGCAACGAACCATCCTTTATGGGGACTCTGTTACTGATTTATACATGCCTCTGCTGACTACACTTCCACTTCGGGCCTGTTCTTTCTGGTGAAGACAACCACTTTGAAGGTAGATAACTGGTGATACAGAGTCTGTGCCCCGACTGTCTAGGTCAAGCCAAGCCCTGTAAATGGGGCTGCAAATTAGATGGCACCAAAATGGGAACTGGCGCCTTGATTTTCGTACTGTGCTTCAGACTGACCGCATCAGAGCCAGCATCACGGATGCTGTCGATGGTGAGTGAGACGGGGCTGGTCACCAAATGACTACAATCCCTGAGTGGCAAGGCCCTTTGAATGTCAGCAGTGGAGCTGTTCACGGAGTTACCGAGTGGAACTAATCTCCTCTTGCCTGGTGAAAATTCCTCTTATCCTTAAAAAAATCCATAACCTCACTGCACATTTACTGGAAGAAATGACATTATAGTAAGAAAGTAATTGCTTGCCCAGAGTCTGGAGCCAAATACATAAGGACATTGGGGCCAGGTAGTACAGGTAATGAATTAACACGCAGACTGTGGAGTCAGCCTGCCCAGGACTGAATCCTGGCTGTACCATATACAATTACAGGATCCTGGGTGAGTCACATAAGCTCTCTAGGTCTCCGTGTCTTCTTCTGTAACATGGGGGTAATCATAAAACCTACCTCTTGCATTGTTTCAACATACAGTAAGTGCTACATAAGTGTTGGCTCCCCCCTCTGTCTAATGGGCTTCCCTGGTGGCTCAGAGGTAAAGAATCCACCTGCCAATGCAGGAGATGCAGGTTCGATCCCTGGGTGGGAAAGATCCCCTGGAGGAGGGCATGGCAACCCACTCCAGTACTCTAGACTGGGAAATCCCATGGACAGAGGAACCTGGCAGGCTACAGTTCATGGGGTCGCAGAGAGTCGGACACGACTTAGCGACTGAACAACTGGTTAATGGGAGCCATGCGTGAGAGAGGAGGGGTGTATGACGAAAGAGGGAACTGCCTTTTATAGCCCTCTCTTGTGGACAAGAGATCCAATTTTCCGTCCTGTAGTAGCGCATGCTAAAGATGCTTGGAGGGAGAATCCCATCTGGCCACATTCCCTTTCTATAACTCCTAGAGTTTTTGTGGGTTATAATACATGAATCATGAGGGTTTCCCCAGGGCTCCCCCAGGAAGTGATTAGAGTAATACCAGGCTCTCTTCTGGAAGGCTGACCCTTAGAAGCCGGTAATTGCAAGCTTTGGAACTCAGTTCCACCTCATCCTTCCCAAAAGAGTCAAGACAGAGTGGCTCAGACGTGTAGCGGGCTCTCCTGTGTCTGTGTGAGGGCTGGGCACCCTCCACTTCCTGACACACAGACTTGGGACACCAGTGCTGTTCCTGCTCTTCCTCCAGCAGCACTCTTCCCTCTCCAGCAGAACCAACGACAGAGGCTCATCCTGTCCTCCATGTGGTCTTGCCAGTCTGTAGAACTAAATGGTCACTGATGCAGAGGTTTCTTTCCACTACCAGCTGTCATCAGTGGTCAATGAAACACTCTCTAGGGCTGAAGAAACAGATAAGACAGATGCAGTCTCCATGAATCCTTCTGGAAGAAGCAGAAGGAGGAGATTCTTGGTCCACCCCAGGAACCCATGGATAACTCCCTCAGTGTGTCTGCAGTGGACTGTCTTGATATTTTGGTTTAGCATGCACTTCCCACCTCTGACTCTAAGAGGAAAAAAGAAGTAAGCAATGAATTCCTCTTCACTTAAAACACCCAGATGGGGTTGTTGCCTTTATAATCCAGACGCTGCTATATCTATTTTCACTTTGCTGATTGGAAATCTGTCACAAGAAGACCTAAGTTCTAAACCTGGTCCAGACCTTGACTTTCTGAGTGATCTTAGGTGAACCACTCTGCTTCTCTGGGTGCTGTTCTGTTTTCTTCTTCCAGAAAGTGGAACACTGCAATCAACATGAAGTGGGGATGTGAGAATTACTATAGTAACATTGATAAAATCCTTGAGCTTCTTGAGAGAGAAGCACTCTATAAGTAACCAATATATAACGTGATTATACATTCAGAGAGCCATATACTTCCATTATATGGGCTATCAGGTTACTTAGTTTTAAGGAATAGAACTTTATTCATTTTCTATTTTCTTATAACAGAGTATTAAGCAGTATTAGAAATGATTCATTGGTTTACTAAGTATTATTCTTCATTTTCCTAGACAGTCTTTCTGAGATGAAACAGACCTTCTTGAAAAACGACTAATACATCCAGAAAAAATGCCAGGTGTTAATTTAATGTTGACATTTATTTCTTCCTCATTTTTTAATTTAATCACTGTTTGCTTTTTTTTTTTTTAACTTTTCTTTAGAGAGACGATTCTTGCCAAGGGTTAAGAAGAGAAAAAGAACAAAGTGTCAAACTTTCACATTTGTCATTCAAAGATGGAGCAGGACATCACAGGGGAAAATAATTAACTCATATTTTCTAAAAACTTATTTATTTATTTACCTATTTTTGGTGGTCCTGGTTGTGGCACGTGGGCACTTGCTTGGGGCATGTGGGCTTTCTTCAGTTGTGGCAAGCTGGGGCTGCTCTCCAGCTGTGGCTGCAGGCTCAGTAGTTGTGGCTCATGGGCTTAGTTGCCTGAGCCATGTGGGATCTCAGTTTCCAGACCAGGGATCGAACCCATGTCGCCTGCATGGGCAGGCAGACTCTTAACTCCTGGACCACCGGGGAAATCTCACTAACTCACATTTTTCAAGGGAGTCTTAGATGCTCTGGCTGGTTCAGGGTACTACATGGGACCATAGATAGTATCATCAGATTAGAAAGGATCATGAAAGATCAGCTGACACAGGAAATATACCTACTATGCCATTGTGAAAGATCACCTGACACAGGAAACATACCTACTATGCCATAAAGACAGGTCACTGGAAGTGTGTGGACTTGGAGATGGAGAGCCCGGGTCCCATGCCACCCCCACCGTTGCCCCGTCTTTCTTCTTTCCCCTGCACCACTGGCCACCACTGACCTCAGAATCCTTCTGCGTGAAACAAGAATTCTACTGTCTGCCTCGGGGGCTTGCTGTAGTAAACCAGAGACTGTTATGTGAAAGTGCTTCATGAATAACGAGGCGTCAGATGATGTCAGTCAACATGCAAATATCCTGGACATGCACCCAACCTCCTTGAATATATTGATGCTGAATTTTTTAAACTTGATTATCCATTTGGGGGCTCTAGGTGCCAAATGTCAAACCCCAGGTTGGCTTCTGACATGCTCTGGTGAGGCCTTGCTCCAACAGTCAGTCAGTGTGTGCTTGAGGCATACAAACTTACTTTAATATTAATCTGAGCAAAACATCATTAGGCAAATTGCTGCTGTAGAAAAATAAGAGAGAGAAAACTACATGACATACTCTAACATCAAATATGAATGTTTTTGATTTTCTGTGCTCTTCTCCCTTCCATTCACAGATATTTGGGAGCTTATAGTATGCATCAGTTCTATAAAACGCTAGACTACCAAATGCACAATTCTGTGAAACCCCCTGGACTGCAAAATGCCCTTGGGGCTATACTGCTGTGTTACATACTGAACTTCTCAATAATAAATGAGCTAATATGCCAAGGAAATGAAGACAGTCCTGAACTTCTGATGTCCCCAGTCATTGGACTCCCATCTGTGGAGTACAAGGGGACACTCCAGACTCTAAAGGCTGGGGCCTCTGTGTTTGACCTGGAAGCTCATCTGGCCTGGGTCAGGGGCTCTGAGGCCTTCTCAGGAGGATGCTTTGCTGTCTGTGGGATGCACAGGCATCAGGGCGGGAGGGAGGAAGGGTTCAGGTGGCAGCTATGGCAGGCCCGACCTGCTGATGGATCTGCGCTGCCCCAAGATCTGCTTTCACTCGCTTTTTGTTCTCAGACCAACAGGGTAAAGGCCAGAAAGAAACAGAAGAAATCAATTCGGGTCACTCACCCTGCTGCCTAGAATACTGGACCTCCTGACAGAAGCCAGGTTCCTGGGGGTCAGTGATGCCTGGCCGTGAGCCACAAAGGGAAGTGGTGCTCATGGCTCACAGAATCACAAGACCCCTCACACTTCTCCCCCCTTTCCTTCCTTCCTTCTGTACTTTTCAAGTAAATGCTGCCTGTTTAGGATGATGACATTTTCCATACCAAAAATCATCCCATAAAAATGCATGGCCTAATACCACATGATATTGGGGCTTCCCAGGTGGCTCAGTAAAGAATCTGCCTGCTGATGCAGAAGACACGGACTCAATGATCCCTGCTCCAGAAAGATTCCACATGCCTCAGGGCAAATAAGCCCATGCAACACAATTACTGAGCCTGTGTGCTGCAACTACTGGAGCCTGAGTGCCCTAGAGCCTGTATTCCACAAGAGAGGCCACCACAACAGGAAGCCTGCACATCGCAGCTAGAGAGTAGCCCCCTTCTACCGCAGCTAGAGAAAGCCCGCGTGCAGCCACAAAGACCCAGCACAGCCAAGAATAAAAATAGAGAAAGTACTTTTAAAAAGCCTAAAAAATAAAAAGAAAAGAAACACCTGCCTTCAAGGAGGATACAGGCCACTGGAAGGCAGCAGCTGATGTTAGAGATGAGGAGAGCCTGAAGCAAGGCAGAGTGAGCAGGAATAGACAGTATCTATGAAGATTGTTTAGGACGTGAGTGGACCAAATGGACATTCGAGGAAAGACAAGTGCAGGGCGGCTCAGGTGGCTAGATGGAGATGCTGTGACCTGAGAGGGGGCAGAGGGGAGGAGGGAGGAATATGCCAAATGCAGTTTGTTTGTGTCACTGGTTTTGAGGTGCCTGTGAGATATCCATGGCTCATGTGTGCCCAGTTGCTCAGTCATGTCTGACTCTTCGTGACTCCGTGGACTGTAGCCTGTCAGCCTCCTCTGTCCATGGCATTATTCTAGATATACTGATATAAATGAATAATGATATATAATGAATAAATGATACTGGAGTGCTGTCATTTCCTCCTCCAGGGATCCTCCTGACTCAGGGATCGAACCTGCGTCTCCCGTGGCTCCCACACTGGCAGGCGGATTCTTTATCACTGAGCCACCTGGGAAGTCTGGAGATGACTTAGTAATGTATTTAAAATATGCTTCCAGAAGTCAGGGGAGCAGTCAGGGTTAGATTTATAGATTTGGGAGCAGGTGAGATTATCCAGTCAGAGAATTGGGAGAGTGAGAATAGAAAAGACCACAGACATTTAAGTGGCAAAGAGAGAAGAATCAAGAGAAATGGTAAAGAAGGCAATAATCAGAGACAGAAAGCACAGCAGGAGGAAATGGCGATGTGGCTGCTGGGAACAGAGAGGGGGTTTCCATAAGCAGGAGAGACTGGCAATAACAGATGTCAAAGCCAGCCTCTGAGTGGCAGGGAGTAGAGGTCAAAGAGCAAAACAGTCTTCTGGTTCTGATCCTGGATATGCCTGGCAGAAATAGATTATACCCCAAGGTTGAGAGGAAGGAAAATATCCCACAAGCAACTCATGATGATCCATGTTCAAGAAAGAACCTAGATAATCTGAGATTGCTGGAAGGGCACAAATTACTTCTGATTATCTTTAGACTGGAGATACGCCTGCCACCACCTGTTGTTCTGAAAGGTTGTGAAGAATTTCTAACTAGGCATTTATACCTTGTGTTAATTACTTTCACTTTTGCACACAGGTTTGATTTTCACCAGACGCTCACTTTTTTGGTAACTATCAGTCATGACTCAGGTGACCTTGGATATAGAGCTAAGAGACTGGGTCATTATAGATTATAAACTACATTAAATAAATCATATTTTTGCTCACAGAGAACTATCAGTTAGAGAAAGTTTACAAAATAATAAACACCCAGTATTCAACTTTAATTTCATCAGCTTAACACTTATTGTGTCAGAGAGAGCTTCTCTATGTAAAATAATTTTAGGCAGTGGCACTCACGGTGAACTCTGCTGGGCTCCCCTTTGGTATTAGCTGTTTCTGACAACCTCTTTTGTCTCAGACTCTGCACACTTCATCTCAGACTTGTTCTAACCAGGTCTCCCCCAGTTTAGTCGATTCAGGATTGTCTTCTCCCCAGCTCACTTTTGATGCTTTCTAAGCATTCTGCTGCACACATGGAATGCAAGTAAATATTTGTTGAATAAATGCATAAACTGTCAGTTCTGCTTAGTGTGAGCGGTTCACGCCAGCACTCAAGTTTTGCTCAGCGTGGCCCCCTGTTAGAAATTAGATCTGAGCAGCTGTGTGACACACTAGTGCCTCAGTAAAACGGCAGGGAGAGGGAAGGAACGTTGATCAGACAGGGGAACTGTGTGGGTAAAGCTCTCCAGATAGACAGAATACCAGGAGGATGTGTGTGTGTGTGTGTGTGTGTGTGTGTGTGTGCGCACGCTCAGTCATGTCTGACTCTTTGTGACCCTGTGGACTGTAGCCCACCAGGCTCCTCTCTGTCCATGGGATTTCCCAGGCAGAAACACTGGAGTGGGTTGCTATTTCCTACTCTAGGGGATTTTCTCAATTCAGGGATCAAACTTGTGTTTCTTGCTTCGCTTGCATTGGTAAGTGGATTCTTTACCAGTAGCGCTACCTGAGTTATTTCAAGGAATTGGCTCCTGTGATTGTAGGAGCTGGTAGGTCCCAAATCTGTAGGGCAGGCTGGAAACTCAGGATTTCTATGTGATAGCCTTGATACGGAATTCCCTTTGCTTTGGGAAACCTGCTTTTGCTCTCAAGGCCTTTCACTGATTGGATGAGACCCACCCACATTATCAAGGGTCATCTCCTTAACTTGACGTCAACTGATCGTAGATGTTCATCGCATCTACAAAAGACCCTCAGAATAGCTGGGCACTAGAACCTCTCCAAGCTGACACATAAAATTTCACATCCCAGAAGGAATGCAGACGAGCTCACACAGTCTGAGGTGTGCAGTTGGTAGAAAACATTTGGCCAATGATCCAATTAAGGATGTCCAGAGTTGATGTTCAGGATAGTGGTGTCCTGGTGGTGGAGGGGGCCTAGCAGCAGATGTTCCCAGGTGGTGGAAACACTTGTGCTGATGTGCTTTTACTCATATGGCTCTTCTCAGCCCATCTGATCATGGGTGGTGCGCTGGTGCCTTTGGCCTTAATCAGGAACTCAAGGCCAGAGCCTAGTCATGTGACCTGGCCATAGAAATGCCATTTGGAGGAAGACTGTGTCTCTGCCTTTTTTGGATCCTCCTTCGGAGCTCAGCTGTGGGAGGAGAATGGGTCGGGGTGGTGGTGGGGATGCTCAAGAAATGGTGCTGGGTGGAAAGCTGTCTCCAGGTATCAAGTGATGTACTGATGACAAGAACATGACCCTGTGAATCAGGAGACCTGGATTCCAGACCCAGCTCCAAGTGTGACCTTGGTCTCCTCATCTGTAAGATGAGAATGATAACACCTCCAGTTGTGAGGACCAGTTGAGAAGAGGGAAAGAGCCCCACTTACAGGACAGCTTATGAGCAGGTCACACAATGTAGGTGACAGCCTCATATCACGGTGAAACAGAACGGGACCTGTGGTCCTTGTCTCCCCCCATCATGTCCTCTGCCTGCCCTATGTGTGTGGAAAACTTTAGCCAAAGCATAAGTTTAATCAGAGAAGTGAGAAATGCAGAAACAAAGGAAAACAGTCAAAGGAGACGAAACAGTAATAATGTGGTCGTTAAGCAGAGGCAAAGGCCTTTCGCTCTTTCTCAAGGGCTATAGATAATATTCTGAGCCATATCCTGTGAGCTGTCTTACAGATACCAAAGCAGCAGGTGGAGAAGTTAACTACAGCAGGACCAGACTGTATCCAGGACTCGAGCTGCCACAGTTCCGAGAATTGGCCTCAAAGAAATGCAAACAAACCGACCTTGAAACGAAAGATTGGACCTAAACAACCAAGAGGCTACTGCTCAGACCACTGATGACCAATTTAAAGATGACGGTCAGAACTGACTGTGCTATTTCTGTATGTAGCCCTCTACTTCTGTCTATAAAAGCTCTTGCCCCACTGGTTGCCAGCAGGGGGTGGGGAGAGTCCCCCACCTTTTGGACAGATGTCTGCTACCCTTCTCCCACCCCAGGTGCCGGCATCTGAAATAAAGCAAACTTCCCTTTCCACCAACCTGGCCTGCTTACTGGCTTCTGGGTGGCGAGCAGCCGTACCCCACATACACTCTTTCAGTGACAACAGAGAGACACAGGCTTGCACCACACCGTTCCTGGGTTTGAACTCTGCTCTTTCACTGAGAGGTGTGTGGGCTTGGCCACGTTTGTAGAACTGCTTGCCACTGTTTCCTCATTTCTAAAATAAGAACAGGATGGCTGTACTCATTTACTAGGGCTGCCATAACAAGGTGCCACTGACTGGCCGGGAGGGGGCTTAACACAAGAGAAGTGTATCGTCTCACGGTTCTGGAGGCTGGACGTTCAGAATTAAGGGCAAGTTCTTTCCTTGTCCCTTCTAGATTCTGGGGTTGCTGGCCATCCTTGGCGCTTCTTGGCTTGTAGATGCATCCCTCCCGTCTGCCTCCAAATTCACAGGGTCTTGTCTGCTCCTCTTGGAGAAGGCAATGGCACCCCACTCCAGTGCTCTTGCCTGGAAAATCCCATGGACGGAGGAGCCTGGTGGGCTGCAGTCCATGGGGTCGCTAAGAGTCAGACACGACTGAGTGACTTCACTTTCACTTTTCACTTTCATGCATTGGAGAAGGAAATGGCAACCCACTCCGGTGTTCTTGCCTGGAGGATCCCAGGGACGGGGGAGCCTGGTGGGCTGCCGTCTATGGGGTCGCACAGAGTCGGACACGACTGAAGCGACTCAGCAGCTGTCTTCTCCTCTGGGTGTCTGTGTCCAAATTTCCCACTTCTTTATAGAGACACTGGCCATTGGATTAGCTCCACCTCCCCTATTCCAGTATGACCTCATCTTAACTTGACTCCATCTGCGAAGATCCTATTTCCATAAGGTCACCCAATTCACAAGTCCTCTTGAGGGGACACAAATCAATCCGTAACAACAGCCCACATCACAGGGGCCTGAAGAGTGTCTGGCACACACGAGGTGCTCAGTGAATGGGAGTTATCATTATCATGGAAAAGATAGCAGGAAGGATCAAAATCCCCCTTCATTCATAAGACAGAAACATCCATCACTGCAGTGATTATGACCAGATCCTCACATTTCTATCTGGCTTCGCCCGGACAGCTTGGGATTTTGACACTGTCTTGTCTTCCAGATGATGTAGCCTCTTTGTCCAAGCTGGGCAGCAATGATGATGGACACTGAGGCCTAGCCCAGGACAGTGGTCTTCTGAGCTGCCCGAGTGGACTCTGAGACAAGAAGTCCTTCCTCCTGGAGAAACAAGCCACAGATCCTGATGCCTTGGCTGGGGCTGCAAATATAGAAAACTCCTTTCTCCCAGGGCTGAGGCTTGGGGCCTGGGAGGGGCTCAGAAGGGTGAGGGTCTTCAGCAAGTACATGGGGTGAGCTCTGGGTTCCTCGCTGTTGAGCAGCTTTGTGGTGCCAGCTGCTAGAATACATCATGCTGGCATGACCTTGGATGCCTAAAGTGACTAGATCATTGGGGAAATCCATGTAATAGATGTGTGCTTAGAGCCAGGTTGGATAAGGATTACCATTTCCTCTCCGGATGCCCCCCGCCCCGCCCACCAGCCAGTAACTTTGATGTCGCATCCAGCCCCTGCTGCCCATGGGTGAGCTTTTACAAACTCATTTTTATACTCAGTCTAGTCCTTCCTTTTGAAAGGGAGGCAGAAGAAGCTATAAGTAACATTACATTACCTGCTCTTTATTCTCCAGTACAGATAATCAAAAGAGGGAGTCTGCCTTGCCTCAGTGGGTGCAATGCTCAGAATGAAGAGAAGCAGGTCTGGAGGTTGCCAAAGGCTTTGAGAAATCTGGGGTGACTCATGTGGGCTGGGGACCCACCACCTTGGAGGAACCTGAGTAACCCACGGGTCCAATTGCGAACATTCTATGAACCAAGGGTTGAATGATCGTTCTCGGCCATCCCTATGCAGTGAGACAGAAGCATTATTTTTACTGGAAAGCCCCCAAGTGTGACTTTTCCATTCCTCCTGTTTGCAAGTCCTCACAGCTGATGGGGGAGAAAATAGCCTGGCACATTTGCATTTAAGTCTTGAAATCTAAATATTTCTGTGAGTCATTCATTATTACCATATAACTCAGTGTTTGCATGCAAATAACTCTAATGCCATAAATGCTTATAAAATAAATCTCTTACCATATGAACTCGGTAAAGAATGCTAATTCCCAGAGTCATGAATGGCTTCGAGAAATCAATCACTTTCTCCCGTTCTGCAGTAATGGTGAGGCCCGCCACGGCCAGATCCGCTTTCTGAAAGGAACAGAGGGAGGTCATCAAAGAGGTGGCCCCATGAGAAGGGGGCACAGGACTTATGACCAGAGGCCGCCAGCGATGGAGAGGTGCCACTCTGGTCTGGCTTCTCTGCCTGGGGAGTGATCCTAAGCAGCCAGAGGTCTGAACAGTCACTCATGAGAGGACATGGATGTAGAAGCTGTAACCCATGTCCATCTCAAGGACGTGTGTGTGTGCTCTGTTACTTTGGTCCTGTCCCACCCTTTGTGACTCTGCAGGCTGTAGCTCACCAGGCTCCTCAGTCCAGGGATTCTCCAGGCAAGAATACTGGAGTGGGTTGCCATGCCCCTTTCCAGGGGATATTCCTGACTCAGGGATCGAACTAGTGTCTCCTGCATTATAGGCAGATTCTTTACCACTGAACCACCAGGGAAGCCCTCATCTGAGGTTCAGTTCAGTGCAGTTCAGTCGCTCAGTCGTGTCTGACTCTTTGTGACCCCATGAATCGCAGCACGCCAGGCTTCCCTGTCCACCACCAACTCCCAGAGTTCACTCAGACTCGTGTCCATCGAGTCAGTGATGCCATCCAGCCATCTCATCCTCTGTCGTCCCCTTCTCCTCCTGCCCCCAATCCCTCCCAGCATCAGAGTCTTTTCCAATGAGTCAACTCTTCGCATGAGGTGGCCAAAGTACTGGAGTTTTAGCTTAGACCCCTTTAAATATGTAAATTAGAATAAAAAGGGAGGCTCACTATGGACCTGTCAGACAGAGACTAAAAACGCCCTAGGCAAGGGAGAATTGGCAGACAGAACTTCTGGATACTCAATAATGAGTAGTTTTTTATTCTAATGATGAACTTGTTCAGCCAACAAACAAGTCCCAGTGTTGTGTGAGCTTTGGTGAGGGAGTTACAGTGGAAAATAAAAATGATGGCTCCTCGGAAATTACAGGCAATCTAATGCAACCGCATTTATCTCCCAGGGAAGAAATGAAGGCCAAGAATTGAGCGAGTGGCTCAACGTCACAAGCTTGTCTTTGTCAGAGGTAGGACTACACCTCAGGCTTCCTGGACCACTGGCCTTATGTTGCTGACAAGGTCAAAATCCAGGTGCCACAGCAGAACTCTGTGAAGGGTCTCTGATCCCTTTTATGCAAAGTCACCAGATGTTTCTGCAACTCAAGTGCCCACACCTGACAAGAATCTTTCTTTAATTAAGATCCCCTGAGAAAGGAAGTGCTGTCGGCTCCTCCATATACCTCTTTGTCAGGAAGTTCTTGTGTCTAATTTCAATCCACTCTGTTGCAAAGCAAGCTCACTTCCTATTGGCCTGCTCCCCTATACATAGAGTGGTGGGAAAGGCCTAGAGTGCTGTTCACTTCTGGCCATGCTCTGCCCTAACTAGCTAACCAACCTAGTCACTTCACTTCTCTTGGCTTCCTTAATTTCATCAGCAAACCAAGGCTATGGGGTTTAGACAGTACCAGGATCCTTCCAAGCAATTCTCTGACAGTGATTTTCAAAGTGTAGTTTAGAACCACCTGCATTAGAATCAATGTATTCTTATTAAAGACTAAGAATGTTAAAGAGCAAAGGCCTTATTAAAATGTGAATTCCTGAGTCTCATCTCATCCCAAACCTCCCAGATCAGACTCTGGTTATGGGGCCTGGGAATCTATTCGTGACAAGTTGTCCAGGTGATTCTGACTTGTACTGATATTTAAGGATTATGTTTTATAACCTAGGCATGTATCTCAGACTAGCTTCCATCAGGGTTTACATTTCAGCTTCTTTCACCAATTGTGGTGGATCTATTGACACACAAGGTGGAGAAAGAAAGGAGGAAAGGTGAGGTGTTTAACAATCTACAAACAGGCCAAATGGTTCTGAATGAGAACACACGCATGCTACACACGTGTGCGATTCTTCCTAAATCATTGCAAAGGAAGTAAGGAGAGAGACATGTCACTCCTCACTTTATACACAAAGGGATTTAAGATTTGTACACACAGGACACATCCATTGACAAACATCAGTTTCTCCTGCACCTCAGCTCTGGTCCTCAGCCCCCAACTCATGCTAAAGCAGCCACTTGATCCAGCATCAGTTAACAAGGTAGAGCCTTATAAAGTGAAAGTATTAGCACTCAGTCATGTCTGACTCTTTGCATCCCCATGGACTGTAGCCCACCAGGATCCTCTGTCCGTGGAATTCTCCAGGTAAGAATACTAGAGTGGGTAGCCGTTCCCTTCTCCAGNTGATCCAGCATCAGTTAACAAGGTAGAGCCTTATAAAGTGAAAGTATTAGCACTCAGTCATGTCTGACTCTTTGCATCCCCATGGACTGTAGCCCACCAGGATCCTCTGTCCGTGGAATTCTCCAGGTAAGAATACTAGAGTGGGTAGCCGTTCCCTTCTCCAGGGGATCTTCCTGATTCATGGACTGAACTCAGGTCTCCTGCATTGCAGGCAAATGTTTTACCATCTGAGCCACCAGGGAAGCCCGCCAGGCTTTAAAGTGACTAGAGTGCAGGTGTAAGAGATTTTTAATGGAAATGAAAAACACGAATGCCTTTTTGAGCTCATTCTGTATTTCTCCAAGAAAGCGTTGATGACTGATGTCAAGTGAATCAACCCTTGAGAAGGGAGTGAAGTTTGATTAGCAGATGGTTAGTGCCTTCATTTGTGGGGATCCTTCAGAGGGTTGTTTGGACCTTTCAGAACTTCGGTCCCTCGATGACAGTGGCTCTAACTTGAGTTCCACTCAAGAGCACATTTGTAAAGCAACAGAAATCAACCACAAAGATGTAGCAGCTGCAATACCGGTCCTGTGCTGTCAAGCCCTGCAAAGACCCTGGGCAGAGCAGACAGGAGTTTAATAGGTTGGAATGAAAGAACTGAAGAGAAGAACAGAAAAATGAAAACTGATACAATGGGCAAGAGATAACCACAGCATCCTGTCATTTTTCTGGTTACTAAAAACAAAATAGATACCTCCAAACCAAGTAACCCAAACCAACAACTCTATCCTCAAGTTTCTTTCCCTTCCACCACCACCAACACAGCCTTCCTCCCAAAAGGGCGAACTTCAGACTGCAATTTAGAAATCATTTCACAAGTTTATAAAGTCGGCCAGCAACCACATTATGGTAAAACAATTCCATATGGAGAGGAAGCTAGGAATGGACAGCATCCCAGGAGGGCGCTTTCTTGGAAAGAAGCAGAAAGACCACACGCCCCGGGAGAACGTCTGTCCCAGCCTCAGACAGGGCACTTCTGTCTATTCTATAGATGCTTCCCCAAGCTAGACCAAACAGAAAACTGCCTCCTGGAGGCACTGCTGCCTCTTTAGCCCAGCCCTTCTCTCTCTCCTTTGTCTCCACTTGAGAGTAACCTGGGTGCAGGGGAGGCAGGGAGGGGAGAGTGAGATGCTAGAAGAAGCTATGGAGGTTATGTAGTGGATTTTTTCTTTCATTGACTCAGTAGCGAGCAGCAATCACGCTCCCTGGCTTCCGTGCAGCCCGGATTACCAGAAACAACCTCACGGGATCGGCTATTCCAAAAGGCGAGCATGTCTTTTATTTTTCCCACCCCAGTACTCTTGCCTGGAAAATCCAATGGACGGAGTAGCCTGGTGGGCTGCAGTCCATGGGGTCGCTAACAGTCGGACAGACTGAGCGACTTCACTTTCACTATTCTTTTTCATGCATTGGAGAAGGAAATGGCAACCCACTCCAGTATTCTTGCCTGGAGAATCCCAGGGACGGGGGAGCCTGGTGGGCTGCCGTCTATGGGGTCACACAGAGTCGGACACGACTGAAGTGACTTAGCAGCAGTAGCAGCAGCAAAAAGACATTATCCTGTAAAGCAGGCTTTGATGAGGAAGTCATGTGCCACAAAACCAAAGTAACAACCACAGGGGCTGGGGCTGCAGACTAGCAGTTGTGGGCACGGGAAGTCAAGGGAAGTATGGGCATCACGATGGTTCAGCCCAGCCCTTCTGCATCTCCAGTCACTCTTTGGGGAGAGCCGTGCTCTCCAGTGAAAGAACCATGGACGGGACATCAGAAGACCTGGCTCTCATCACAGCTGGGCCATAAACTCACTGTGATCTGGGGTAAGTGATTCTACTGCCCGGGCCTGAGTTTCTCCTGCTGTGAAATGAAAGGACTCAACCAGGTGCTCTGAAGCTCTTGCATGTGTGTGTGCTAAGTTGCTTCAGTCATGTCTGACTCTGCGACACTATGGACTGTAGCCTGTTAGGCTCCTCTGTCCATAGCATTCTCCAGGAAGGAATCTTCCCAACCCAGGGACTGAACCCATGTCTCTTATGTCTAACCTGCATTGGCAGGTGGATTCTTTACCACTAGCACTGCCTGGGAAGCCCTCTGAAGCTCTTCCCCAGGTCTAAGTTCCCAGGCTTTCATTTTGCTGGACTAGGAAGGGAGGAGCTTCCATCCGCTGGTCCCCGTTTGCTCCAGAAGATGATGGTGGTCCCCAGAATCGATGTTTCAGAGATGTCAGGGAGGAGACTGTTTATCACCTTAGTTAGCAGGGAGTAGAGCCCAGGGCAGGAAAGGCATAAAGGCCAGAAAGATGCAATGCCATCTGGAGAGGGCAGAGCTAGAGGTGGACCCTGGGGGGGCCGGGAACCCAGAAAAGGGCAGGACGCCTGGAGCTAGAGAGGAGAGGGAGGAATGGGAACACGGGACAGGCAGGGCATTCTGAAAGCATCACGATGCTTCTGGCTACTGGGTGTGTGTGTGTGTGTGTGTGTTTGTCACAGACACACACACACAGGGGTGTATAAATACATTCCCTCTGAGAGAAAGACCTCTCTCCTCTTCCCATTTTTGATTGAAAGTGCTCTTTGAAGAGCTTCATGTTCTGCCTCTGAGAGATCCCCTCTTTTATCTCCTGGATGTTTGTGGAATTTACAAGGGGAGGGCAGACTGCAGGCAGTCTGGAGGTGACTTCCAAAACATACTACGCTGTGCCTCCTGGGTTGAATGGGGTCACACGAGACTGCCACCATCATCATTATCAGAGCATGAAGGCTCGGGGTGGCCGCGGCTCTTCTCCTGGGATGAGAGGCCTGGCTGGAAGACAGCAAATTCACAGCAGGGCTCTGGGCCGTGCCTGCTCCAGCCCACAGACCCCGCCCCGTGCTTCCCTGAGAACACCTCCAGGGAGGCCTCCACCTAAAGCATCAGATCCTGAAAGAGCTGAAGGATCAAAGCTTTCCTCTGGCTCCCTTTCCTTCTCTTTTAGGCGCCTGCTGCCCCCTTTTGGGCAAAAGTCTATCCCTTGCCCTCAGCAGTGCCCAGGCACCCTGGGCAGACCTCCGCTGCCTCAGCTCCCTGCCTCCTTTCTCTAAGAGCTCCTCTCTCACATGGAGCCTGGCTAATGAGAGGATGGGGTGGGTCAGAAGACCTGGCTCTGCCTTTTGCTGACCAAATGTTCATAATGACTCACTTAGCCTCTCTGGGACTCAGCTTACCAGGTTATACAATGAGGCGATGCCTGCCTATCGATATTATGTGAGAGTCAAAAGAGATGATGACTGTGGAAGAGCCCTGTCAGCTCTACACACTGTAGAGTCCCCCCCACGCCTGCCTGGGCCAATGGAGGTAGTAGACAGGGTGGCTGAGACTCCGCTTTCAGGGTGGGCCAGACCCGTCTGGGCTCTGTTACTCCTTACTTGCTGTGTGACCTTGGACAAAAATTATGTAACCTCTCTGAGCCTCAGTTTGCTTATCTGAAAGTGGGGATGATAATCGCCCCCACTTCCCAGAATTGCTAAGAAAGCGAATGAGACGATGCTTATAAACGCTGAGCATGGGCCTGCTTCAAAGTAAGTACCTGATTAATGTTTGATGTTAAGATGATACTGATAGTGAAAATGATGATGAACTTGATAATGATGAGAATCTCAACAGGGCCTCTGGAGACAACATCTTAACCCATGATAAGTTGTAGGAATGTCTGAGGGGGTAGCCAGGCCCGTTCCATCTCCAGGTGGGCAGAGGTCTCTGGACATTTGGCCCCTAGCGGCCTTTCCTAGGTGACTTGGGACACACACACAGCAGAACCGAGCCAGTGAGCCTCCCTGGTGTAACTGCCTATCCACCCAAGGACCCTCTTAGGCCTCATACTGTACCACTGCTTAGAAATCTCAAGGAAAAAGCTGACATCCAGCTTGGAAACGAAACCCAGCCATTGTCCACAGCCTCTTCCTTGTTATACGATTCTCCTCTGGGGACAACAGATTCAGTGACCTCCCCAGTTCCCTTTGAATTCTTGGATCCATCATGCTATCTCTGGTCAGCTAACAGGTCTTTGTTCTCTGGCCTTTTTTTAACTCAGCCCCCACTGCCTCCCAGTCCCCTGAGGCTCCTGCCCACTGGGGAGGCTGGCTGCCCTCCTTCACCTGCCTTGCCACCAGCTTTCTAGTCCTTTGCTGGTCACATCTGCACAGATCTTGTTTTACCTGCTACTCAGGCCCCAAAGTGCCTCACATCCTTTGCTGGCATTTATTTAACTCTGTAATTGTGTTATTTAACACTGGAAAGCTTTGGGAGGATACAGTTGGAATAAGAAAATGCTACACAGAATAAAGCTGTATCGAGCATTCCTGGAAGCCTTCATTCCAGGGTAATTGTCTCTGGAGATCCTTTGTATATTGAAAAGGCTTACAGAATCCCAAGCAAGGCCAGGCCTGAGGTGGTGAGAGAGGCGAGGGCATTATCTATAATGACCCAGATAGGAAGGAGCCCCAGGTTCACCAAGCCTGGCTTCCCAGGGAGGGATAAAGGATGCTGGGCTCTGGTTGAGTATCTGGGCCCAGGATAACATGGGACCACGGAGCTCACTGGATCCCCAGCGAGTTCTGTGTCCTGGGATCTGCCCTGGAGTGTGGAATGGCAGGGAAGGCAGAACCCACCGCCCCCTCTCCAGCAATCCTTCCCTCTGTAACAGCAGCCTCTTATCGACCCTCTGCCCTGCCCCAGGCAGGGAGCAAAGTGCTGGGATACGGGGGTAAGCAAACACAGGCAGGGTCCCTGATGGCAGCAGAGGCGGTCGCCAGACCGTTGAAGAAGAAATCTGTAAAATGGCAGTTGCACTAAGTGTTTACAGTAGTCATCTGTGGCCCCATAAGAAGGGAGAACAGGGGTTGACAGAGTCTTCATGGGAGCTTTCTCACGATGAGAGTCAGTTATCTGAACAAGAGTTACCAGTGAGAAGGCCTGGGATGAGCACTCCCACTCAGGGTAGGGGGTTGCTGCATGTGCAAAGGCCCTGAGGCAGGAGGGAGCTTGGAGCATTCCAGAGGCTAGAAGAGGGCCAGAGTGTCTAAAGCACACACAGCTCGGAACGGTGCTGTAAGATGAAGCTGGAGGGGCAGGCAGAAGATGCAATGACTTGAAGAGCAGTTGAAAGGCCCTGAAGTACTTTAAGCAGAATCAGGTCTGTAATCCTAACACATTTAATACCTGTAGCCCTGCCTGTCGCTTAGTTAGTAAACTGACACACAGGCAGAGCTACAGGTGTAGCCTGGGAGTCAGGCCCTCATGGTCTGCCCACCTCTCCAAGTTCAGCCTCATTTCCCAGTACTCCTCCTGAAGCCCCTGGGAGTCAAACACACCTCCTATAGCTCTTTCACTTGGAATGTCCAACAGTAACTCCCCTCTTCAAGGTCCACTCAAAGTTTATCTCCTCCATATAAACTTCCCTATCAGTTTCTCAAAAATAAGCCTTCCCTCATCTCAATCAAAAAGAGAGGTAAGGGACATCCCTGGTGGTCCAGGGGTTGAGCTGCCTTCTGATGCAAGGGACGTGGGTTCAATCCCCGATCAGGGAACTAAGATCCCACATGCCACAGGGCAAGTAAGCCTGCTTACAGCAACTCCTGAGCCCAAGTGTTCTGGAGCCCATGTGCTACAAACAGGGAGCCTGAGTGCCACACAAGAGAAGATCCCACATACCACAAGGAAGACCCCACATGCTACAACCAAGACTTGATGCAGCCAAAGATAAATGAATAGAAATAATAATAAAGTGAATATATATGGGGCAGCGGGGGGAGGGGGAAATGGAGCTAAAACACTGCTTATACCACTTAGGTAGCATTTGCCATAAACTGCCTTAGAACAGGGACCTGGGCTCACATACCAACCCTACCCTTACTGGCTGTGTGACTTTGAGAAAGGACTTACCTTCTCTGTGTCTCAATTTCTTCATCGAGAGAGTGGGCCTAACAACAGTTCCCACCTTCATGGAGCCTCTACAGGAATTAATTGAACAACTCATACAAAGTCTATGCCTGGCACAGAATAATTTTCACTGAATGAGAGCTCTTACTATTATTATTATGTGAACATTATTATTGTTGTTATGAACACTCATGCACATAAATTAGCTTCCCCATTAGATTATAAGAAGCAAGGACCATATCATCAAAAAAATTAACTTATGCAGTTGCCATAGGCTCCATCTAACAAAGAAAATGAGGCCCAGAGAGGTTACTAATTTGCTCAAGCACACACAGCTTGGAGACAGAGAAATCTGTCTTCAGACGCACATATTCTTAGGACTGCTTTCTGTGGCTGCACGGTTCACAGTGACATCCCCAAAGTGGACACGCAGTAAGTCTCTAAAGCCAGTGCAGCCAGCAGGGTAGGGTACAGGGGGCCAACTTCTCAGACACGGCCTACCCTCCAGCCCCTTCTTGCCAACAGCAGAATCAGGTTGATTTCTGACACATACCCGAGGAGCCTGTACCAGGAGGGACTTATCAGGAAGCTGGGTCATTATAACCAAATTCAGGTCGTGCTCCGAATGCAAACAGATACACTTCTTCATCCTCCAGCCTGAAGAGGACTCAAAGCCCCACATCCCCACTAGAAGGCTCCCTTCTCCCCCTGCCCCCTCCCCAGCCCCAGCTCCCTGTAACTCCAGGGCAGTGTAATACTACACAGGGAGCCCAAGCGAAAGGAGAATGGGCCCCCACGCTCTGTGATTAAGGCAGAGAGGTGTTAATTACCCTCTGGGAAGAAGCAGATGCTGAGGGGGGCCCAGGTTGAGCCAGGCTGGCCAGAAGAGAAAGCACCAGCTTCCAGAATCTTGCCAGCCCTCAGGCCTTCCGTGCTGCGCAGTGGAGCAGATTAACATCTGCAGCTCAGCCCATTTCAAATTAGATTATGTGCTCACTTTCTGTCTTTTGATCCATCTACCTGCTGGGCACCTTATTCTCCTCTCCTGCCTCCACCTAGGGAGCCGCTCAGGGAACCTGCCAGGATGCACCAGGGTCCCTGTGCTGAGTGACAAGGGGATCTGTAGGTGCCGGGGAGCTCACTCCCACTCCTGGGTCCCCTGTTATCCACAGGAGCCATCACTTAGACGCCCTAATAATAGGTTTCAGCAACGCACACAGCTGCTCTTCTGTTGCGTGAGGCAGGCAGCTTCCCACTCCACCCGCAGTGGGCTGGGGCTGAGGGTAAATTAATAGGGCCCCATGGCACCTGCACAGTAATGGGTGCCCTGTTCACTGAGGAGACTGGGGGTCAACCCCATCCCTTCCCCTCCCTTCTTTCAGTCCAGGATATGGGAACATGGAGGAGGACCAGCTAGTCACCTGTCTCTCTCTCACACACACATTCAAATCAGCCAGCTTCCCATTCCGAGGAAGGTCCTGATCAGAACCTTTCTGAGTCTATGTGTGCGTGCATACTCAGTCATTCAATCATGTCCGACTCTTTGCAACCCCATGGACAGCAGCCCATCAGGCTCCTCTGTCCAAGGGATTTCCCAGGCAAGAATCCTGCAGTGACTTGCCATGCCCTCCTCCAGGGGATCTTCCTGACCCAGGGATCGAACCCGCATCTTCTGCAGATTCTTCACCCTGAGCCACCCTGGAAGCCCTTTTTGAGCACATCCAAGCCCAAATCTGAGAGATTTACTCATGGACCCAGGGCTGAGCCTACAAGGCTCAGAGCCAAACCCAGAGAAGCATTAGCATTCCCGGGGAAGTAGCAATGTCACTGGCAGGTCCAAGGGCTCCCTGGTGCTATTTCTTGAGGTGACAGCCTATTCTCAGGGTTGGATGAATTTCTTTAGAGTTAAATTAAAATCCCCATGAAATATTTAGTTGGCTCAGCTCAGAGCTGTGTAATTGGCCTATGTGGGCCGATTTGAGGAAAGAACCAGGCTTAAGGAAAGACGGGTTGGCAATTCTTTCACGGGTGAAGCTGTGCAGCACAGGGATCCAAGCTGGGGCAGAAGGCCAAGCAGATATTGTTGACCTTTGACCTCTCGTCACATGCTCCCATCTCTGGCCATGGACCCTCTTCTGCCCTTTCAGGTCAGAGAGATGTATGTCAATCCCAATTCTACAATCCTCAGTGAGCAAATTACCTGAAGTCCGGGCTTCAACTTCCTCACCTCTAAAATGGACACAATCATGCCTGTTTTTTTGTGATTGTTGCAAGTATTAAATCCAATAACCTCTGTGGACTGAGCTCAGGGGTCATTCTACCCTTATAACCCCCTCTTCCAACTGTAGCCAGGGGAGTGTTTGAAGCTAAAGCAGATCATGCTGTTCTCTGTATTGCCTTTCCACTTTTCTATGCCATGGACCCTCATCAGCAGTCTGGTGAGGTCTATTGACCCTTTCTTTAAAAATGTTTATTACATTTGCTGTTTCATGTGACTGTATTACATAATACATAATTACAAGGGACCTCCTCGGCAGTCCAGTGGTTAAGAGTCTTTGCTTCCATTGCAAGGGGTGCTGGTTGGATCCCTGGTGGGGAAACTAAGATCCCATATGCCACATGAATAAAATGAATAAATGAATAAAAAATAAAAGTAAAGAATACATAACCACATAATTGTGATACACTGACCGTGAGAGCCAGAGGTAGGTCTAGCAACATTCTGATGGCATCATTGTGGACAAAGTCACAGTATGCTTAATACCAATAAGGTTTGTTGCCCACATTTATAAAGGAAATATCATATTTCAGTTTGAATTTAGAAAAAAAAACATAGATATAAATTTTTCCCTTTTAAGTTTATGATCTCTCTTGATGCTCTCCTCAGACCCTTGGGTGGGCATGGACCCCAGGAAAAGACCCCAGAGAGCCTTTCCAGTTACTGACCCTGATTCCTCACCAGGCATGGTGTGATGGGGCGGTGCTCTGGTTCTCAAACGTTACCGGTTCATTTGCACTGTGGAATTCTGGCATTTTCTCTTCCCTCTCCCTGCTCTTGGGCTTCCCAAGTGGTCAGCGGTAAAGAATCCCCCTGCCAATGCAAGGGATGCAGGCTCAATCCCTCGGTCGGGAAAGTCCCCTGGAGGAGGAAATGGCAACCCACTCTAGTATTTTTGCCTGGGAAACCCCATGGACAGAGGAGCCTGGTGGGCTACAATCCATGGGGTCACCAAAGAGTTGGACATGACTGAGCAACTAAACACCAATACCCAGTTCTGCCCTGGCCTTGGTGAGGCTGCTTCTCCACATGGTTCGGATCTCAGAGTGGTCTTTCCAGAATGCTCATTCAAAGGAGCCCTCTCTCTGACACTCTGTGTAATTATCCTGAGTTTTTTCCTTCACAGCAAAAAATCACAATCTAAAATTGTCTTGTTCATTCCTTCATCTTCCTGTTTATTGTCTGTTTAGGAAGAAGGTTCCAGTAGGCAGGAACCTGTTGTTGCTGTGGCCACACAGCTCTCCAGAGACTAGAACAGTGCCTAGCACGTGATGGGTACCAAACAGATATTTGACGAAGAAAGGCACAACTGAATGAATGAATGAATAGATGAATCAAAGAAAGCAAGCAGGAGCTCATTCATGTGATTTTCTCACCTGGACTCTGAGTTAGGGGAGCAGTTACGTACAATTCCAGCTGAAAGTGCACATGCTCCAGCCACCCTTGGCACTCACCAGCCACCATAATCTTAGGCAAGTGACCTAAACTCTCTGTACCTCAGTTTCCTCATCTGGAAACTGGGACAGTAACAATACATACCTCACAAGGATGTTGTGAAGACTAAATGAAATGATATATAAAAAGCACTCAGATCAGTGCCTGGAGCAAAAAATGCTACAGAAGTGTAAGCTATAATTTTTGTTGTTGCAAGTTAAAGGATCAACTTCAATGTTATTTAAAACAGTGATTATTTCAAAAGATCAATAGAGGTTTTGAAGAGAGAACAAAGAAATCCCATGATTGGGAAACCGATACGTATGATAGATGTTATGCTGCGTTTATGTAGTTGGGATGTGAAAAAGAACTAGCCCTGAGAGTCTGGGGATGCAGGGATTCCCCGGGGAAGCCTGAACTCTGCTTCCTCACACTGTGGCACCCTTACCATCGCCTTCATCATCCCCAACCCCCGGTTTCCTGAAGATCGACCAGTGATTGGCACATGAAAGAAAATGACAGAATCCCCAGTTTTCAGGATAATAGGCTCACTCATAATCCAAATGTTCCTTATTCCCCAATCAAACTGATAAAAACCTCCAGCCCACATGACAATGTGGCCCTCAGTAGGACCTATGATAAGAGGCGGAAGATTGCCACTGGTGGGCTCACACACTGCTGCCAGTCTCCCACATACCTTGCTGGCTGCCAGAAAAGCTGAAGGTCTGGGACACAGCTTGGGGCTCTGAGACTGAGTAAGGCTAACTGGCCTACACGGGGATCGAGCTTGCAGCCCTGACCTTTCAGGCAGAAAACCAGCACCGACCGAGCCAGTTCCACAGCTGCCGGGGCCTCCGGGCTCCAGGCCTGTGTGTATCTGACGGCACCTCTAGCTCACGGTGCTCTTCTTTCCTTTCCCTTCCCGCTTGTCAGCCCCATGTTTAGGACAGCGTGATTCACAGGCTGCTGTTAGGACTGTTTTCGTTGGGTGAGATAAAGGACCACCAGTCCCTGGGACCATTGCTGACAGCCACGGAGAACTTCCAGAGGCGGCCCCTTTGCCTCTGCTGAACTCTGAATCAACAAGCCTCCTCCGGTGGTGCCCCCATCCCATACTGTCTTGCCGGACAGAAGAAACGTCTGAACTGGCCTCAGATTGACCCCTGGGCTGTGCCACAGGGTGCCAGGAAGGGTGAGCAAAGATCTGACTCATCAGATCCATGCACTGGTTAACAGCTAGCCTTTTTCTCATTTCTTATCAGCATATGCACAAGTCAAAGCCAAGGGCAGAGGGCATTTTCTCGGGGATCCCTGCTGTTTTTCCCAAGAAGACAGCAAGAGGTGCCGTCATAAGCCTCTGGCCCCTCCTCCTCGGTGCTGAAGTGCGTTTGGTCTACTTCATAGAGGTGCGGACAGGGTTCTCATGCCCCCTCATGATCAGTCAGCTCAGTCGTTCAGTCGTGTCCGACTCTCTGCGACCCCATGAACTGCAGCACGCCAGGCTTCCCTGTCCATCACCACTCCCGGAGGTCACTCAAAATCACGTCCATCAAGTCGCTGATGCCATCCAGCCATCTCATCCTCGGTCGTCCCCTTCTCCTTCTGCCCCCAATCCCTCCCAGCATCTGCTGGCATATTGAGTGCAGCACTTTCACAGCATCATCTTTCAGGTTTTGAAATAGCTCAACTGGAATTCTATCACCTCCTCTAGCCCCTCATAATAAACACCCCCAAAATTTCTTTCACAGACTGCATATGAGCTCCATAACAACCTCAAAGCCAGCAGTAGCCAATGTAGAGATAGGAGAATAAGACAGAGCAAAGATGGTGTTCAGTTCAGGATGATGGTTACCTTTTGGGTGGAGGGAGGGTGCAGAGTGAAGGGAGGCATTTTGGCAGGCAGGGGCAAGGGTCTGCAGTGTGCTGGTGTTGGTGTATGTCTTGACCGGGATTGTGATGACATGCCTGGACATGTGATGACATGTCCCCTCTGTGATAAGTCAAGTCTATGCTTATGATTTGTGTGCATTCTATACGTATATTTCAATTACAACGCTTTTTAGAAAGTTAAGTGATTTGCCCAAATAGAAGAGAGAGTGGCTACCATCAAGCTTGACACTCAATATCTTGCTGACTCTGTTTTTTTTTTTTTTCCAATTATTTTGTATTAAGGTAGAGCCAAGTAAAAATGTTGTGATAATTATAGGTGGACAGCAAAGGGACTCAGCCATACAAATAATGTATCCATTCTCCCCCAAACTCCCCTCCCATCCAGGCTGCCACATAAAACATTGCCTGCTGACTCTTTGGAATAAAAGAGCCTGGAAGATACATACAGGGCTGCAGCGGCTGCACCATTTGTGCCAGGGGCTGGTATGCTCCGACATGACAAATCTCTAGCCTGTCTCTGTGTAAACATCTGGGTGGCTTCTAATTCAAGACGAGCTAAAAGGAACATTTGGCTGTTTTAACTGGATCTATACTTTGCATCTGGATGGAGAAAAGTCCAGATCCCTTGTCTGGTGCAAACAACTGGATAGACTGTGAAACTCTCAGGAGCCAACTCTCTCTCTGCTGTGAACACTGGGCAAAGCCCAGTGGCTGGGGGCAGAAGAACCTGGCCCCTCAACTGGGAGCTGAAAACACCCTCCAATACTTGCCAGCCTCCACTCTAGATGGGTCTTAAAACCCAGAAGGAGACAGCACTCCATCCCATGTTGGATCGCGATGTTTTTGCAGTGTTTTGTGGGTCCTGGGTTGAAGTATGCATCCTGCTAGCTATGTGATCATGAGCAAGTTACTTAACCTCTCTGAACTTGATTTCTCATGAGTAAAGTATGAATGGCAACGGCTTCTATTTTAGAGAGTTGCTGTGAGGATTACACGACTTAATGTCCGAGGTCTGACACAAAGGACATGCTCACCGCTCAGTCATGTTTGCTGCTATTATTACTATTATGCTCTTTCTGATTCTGGCATCCCGCCTCCAGCCTCTGCCCATCTGCTTGACACTCCCAAGACCTGGCCTGTGCTTTGGGCTGCACCGTCCTGCCTGGTGGGTCTTTTGAAAATACATTTTATTTAATTGTAATAATTTTATCTAGTTGTTTTTTGTTGCTGCGTGCAGGTTTTCTCCAGTTGCCGCGAGCGCGGATTATTGCCCGTGGCGCCCCTGTTGCCGAGCGCGGGCTCTAGAGCGCAGCCCCGGTAGCTGCGGTACACGGGCTTCAGTAGTTACTGTACACGCGCTTAGCTGTCCCACGACTTGTGGGATCTTCCTGGTGTGTGTGCTTAGTCGCTCAGTCGTGTCACTCTTTGTGACCCCATGGGCTGTAGTCCTTCAGACTTCTCTGTCCATGGAATTTTCCAGGCAAGAATACTGGGATGGGTTGCCATTTCCTCCAGGGGATCTTCTCGACCCAGGGATTGAACCTGCATCTCCTGAGTCTCCTGCATTGGCTGGCAGTTTCTTTACCGCTGAGCCACCAGGGAAGACCCTGGACCAGGGATTGAACCAGTGTCTCCTGCATTGCAAGGCAGATTCTTAACCACTGAACCATCTGGCGAGGTTTTTGAAGGTCAAACTCTCCTACCTGATTGGCTCCTACTGACTCCCCTTCACTTTTGGTCAGACTGACACCAGCTGACACAGCTGCTGATCTGCTGTACTTACTGACCACATCCACCCTCTGCTTTGATCTCCTGCCTGTATTCCACCATTCACCAACCCCCGGCAGCCAGCTGGGTCCCCAGCCTGCTGCCATCCAGGCAGGTGTGCTCAGAGCGTGTCCTGGATGTGGATAAAGGATCCATTCAGCCAAAGCTGACAGTCTTTCTGGGCTGTTCAAATTCACTGAATGGACCACCCACTGCCATTTTTAAAGATCTAGGCCTTCCCCCTGTTGCCTAAATTGCAAATGTAGACACAGCAGGGGCTGAGGTTTGTCATCGAGCAAGGGAGCTCACCTGAGGACTGCAGAAAGAATAATGCCATAGGTTCTGGAAAGGGCAGGGCAGAATGGGCTCTCAGACAGCCGTCTCCAGAGCTGCCAACACTGCCATTGGCACCATTGAGCCATTTCTGGTTCTCCCGCTGACAAATGGTGGGATGTCAGTTGCTCCTGACAAGCTATAGGATGGCTAGAAGAATAATCTGTGATTAAGCCCCCTAAAGCAGATAAGGCTTCTGGTCAAGAACTGAGATGGTGAGGCCAAGCCATGACAACAAGCAAGCTGAAAACACAAGACCTTCTGGTGTGAATTCATTTCTGTGAGTGAGGGATGGATGGTGGAATGACAGAGGGGACTGTTGCATATGGTTGCTCTGGAGAAGAGCTATTTATTCCTGGGAAGGCAAGGGGCTTCCCAGGTGGCCCTAGTGGTAAAGATCCTGCAGGAAACTCGGGAGATGTAGGTTTGATTCCTGGAACAGGAAGATCCCCTGAAGGAGGGCATAGCAACTGACTCCAATATTCTTGCTTGGAGAATCCCATGGGCAGAGGAGCCTGGTGGACTAGAGTCCATAGGGTCGCAAAGAATCGGATATGACTGAGCGACTGAGTGTGCACGCACAAGGCAAGGGATGAGCAGTGCCCACCGGCTGGGGATGGGGGCTGGAGTGGGCAGGGAGCCACTGCAGCAGGATCTGATGACCCAGAGACAGCTGGATGAGCAAATACGGCAGGTGTTCACGGCGGCTCCCTACAGTACTCAAGAGGACACACTGCAAACCCATTTGAATTTGGAATCTGATTCCGGCACTTCTCAGCCCCATGATTATGGACAAATGAACCTCTGAGCCTGTTTGCTGATTTATAAAACAGGGATCAGAATACTTTACTTTGTCAGGTTCTTTGAAGATTCAGTTCACTTCAGTCACTCAGTCGTATCCAACTCTTTGTGACCCCATGGACTGAAGCACATCAGGCTTCCCCGTCCACCACTATCTCCTGGAGCTTGCTCAAACTCATGTCCATTGAATTGGTGATGCTATGCAACCATCTCTTCCTGTCGCCTTGCCTTCTCCTCCTGCCTTCAATCTTTCCCAGCATCAGGGTCTTTTCCAGTAAGTCGGTTCTTCGCATCAGGTAGCCAAAGAACTGGAGCTTCAGCTTTAGCATCAGCCCTTCCAGTGAATATTCAGGGTTGATTTCTTTTAGGATTGACTGGTTGGATCTCCTTGCTGTCCAAAGGACTCTCAAGACTCTTCTCCAACACCACAGTTCAAAGGCATCAATTCTTCGGCGCTCAGCTTTCTTGATGGTCCAACTCTCACATGTGTACCATGACTACTGGAAAAACCATAGCTTTGACTAGACAAACCTTTGTCTCTGCTTTTTAATATGCTGTCCAGGTTGGTCATAGCTCTTCTTCCAAGGAGCAAGTGTCTGTTAATTTCATGGCTGCATTCACCATCTGCAATGATTTTGGAGCCCAAGAAAAAAAAAATCTCTCACTGTTTCCCCATCTATTTGTCATGAAGAGATGGGACCAGATGCCATGATCTTCGTTTTTTGAATGTTGAGTTTTAAGTCAGCTTTTTCACTCTCTTCTTTCACTTTCATCAAGAGGCTNATTTCATGGCTGCATTCACCATCTGCAATGATTTTGGAGCCCAAGAAAAAAAAAATCTCTCACTGTTTCCCCATCTATTTGTCATGAAGAGATGGGACCAGATGCCATGATCTTCGTTTTTTGAATGTTGAGTTTTAAGTCAGCTTTTTCACTCTCTTCTTTCACTTTCATCAAGAGGCTGTTTAGTTCCTCTTCACTTTCTGGCATAACAGCGGTGTCATCTTCATATCTGAGGTTACTGATATTGCTCCTGGAAATCTTGATTCCAGCTTGTGCTTCATTAAATGAGATAATATTTGTAGAGCAACTCAGTAAACAGCCTCCATGACTATCTTTGGTGCAATATCACCCAAGGAACAGGTGAAAGGTCAGCCTAGGGAGCCACAAGGGGTTGAGCTCAGAATACAGGAGTCTCAGGGGAGATGACTCAGCTGTCCATGAAGCGCCTGCCTCATGGTGTACATGGTGTCACTCTCTCTACCAAAACCTATACTCGAGGAAATAAAACCGGCAAGCACAAGCAGGGCTGATTGCCAAGGCAGTTGGAGGGGACATCCTTGGTGGTCCAGTGGCTAAGACTCTGTGCTCCTAATGTAGGGGGCCCAAGTTCGGTTCTTGGTCAGGGAACTAGATCCCACATGCCATAACTAAGAGTCTGCATGTCACAACTAAAGATTCCATGAATTGTAACTGAGACCCAGCACAGTCAAAACAAACAAAGATAAATAAATAAATAAGTATATGTAAAGCAAAGGCAGTCAGAGGACAAATGTGTGTGTGATGGGAGTTGAGCAGACAACCATTTAGGCCAACTAAAGCTTAAAGACTGAAGACAGAGGGTTGTGACTCAGAGAGCAAACTAGAAGATGGGGTAAATTTCAGAGTCAGACAGCTCACCCCAGACATTCCCACTGCAAGAGGAGAGGAAAGAGGGGGAGGGGCTTAAGCTCCTCTTTCTCAAGACAATATTGGTGTGGGATGTAGGGCGGGGTTGCACATACACCTGGGTGAGCTGAGGGCCCAGCTTTGGGGACTAGGGAAGGTGGAGCCAGGAAGGGAGGCAGGGATTTGAATGGGAAGATGCCCATGGCATCTCTGCTGCCCCAGCCTGCTGAATGCGACAGCACTTCTGGGCCACTGTGTGTTTTTCCTGTTACCAGTCAAAGGGATCATCTGAAAATCTACCACTGGTTCTTGGTGTTGGGATGTTCTGTCCAGGCTCTGAGGTCTCTGGGATCAAGGGCTATAATGGTTTTCTTTTATACATGTCTTCACAGCATCCCATCCATCTACTCATCCATCCATCCACCCATCCATTTACCTACCACCCATCTATCCATCTATCAACCGATTTATCTACCATCCATCCACCCACCCACCCACCAGATGTGTATAAGAGACAGTCTCTCTGCTGTGAACACTGGGNACCCACCCACCCATTTATCTACCATCCATCCATCCAGCCATCCACCCAAACTTTTATCTACCATCCATCCATCTGAGTGTGTGAGTGCTAAGGCGTTTCAGTCGTGTCTGATTCTGTGCAGCCCAGACAGACCACAGCCTGCCAGGCTCCTCTGCCATGGGATTCTCTGGGAAAGAATACTAGAGTGGGTTGCTCTGACCTCCTCCAGGGGATCTTCCTGATTCAAGCATCAAGGTTCTTTACCACTAGCACCATCTGGGAAGTCCATCCATCCATCTACTCACGTATTTATTTACCATCCATCAATCCACCCATCTATTCATCCATCCATCCATCCATCCATTTATCTACAATTTTATCCATTCTATAACTCCTAAGTATGCTGGGGGCTGTTCCAAGTGCCATCAGCATACAGATGAACAAGACAAATGTAATTTCTGATCTCAGAGAACTTGCATTCTAGTCTCACAGTAAGCAAGGTGATTTCATTTGGCAACAGTTTCTTTGAAGATCATACAACAAGGTACTGTGGAAGAGAGGGGTTCAGAGACAGGATGGCAGTCCCTTAGGTAGCAGAGAAAGAATACTTCCTGGAGGAGGCGACATCTGGATTAGACCTAGATAACCAGGTAGAAGCAGTAGATTGGAGATTTTGAAGGAACAGATTTCTGCTAGAAGGAAGAGCACAGACCATATGCTGGAACTGGGCATGCTGTGTACAAGGAGTCAAGAGAAGGTCAGAGAGAGTGGAGCCAGTGATGGGAAATGCAGGGTTTTGTGAGCTCTTAATTGCTTCTTTAGATGGTAGGGACATTGGTGAAATTGTGACTGATGAAGGTAGTAGTTAATCATTCGCTAAATCATGTCCTACTCTTTGCGACCCCATGGACTGCAGCACGCCAGGCTTCCCTGTCCTTCACTATCTCCCGGAGTTTGCTCAAACTCATGTCCATTGAGTCAGTGATACTATCCAATCATCTCATCCTCTTTCACCCCCTTCTCCTCCCACCCTCAATCTTTCCCAGCATTTTCCAGTGAGTCAGCTCTTTGCATCAGGTGGTCAAAGTATTGGAGCTTCAGCTTCAGCATCAGTCCTTCCAGTGAATATTCAGGATTGATTTCCTTTAGGATTGACTGGTTTGATTTCCTTGCAGTCCAACGGACTCTCCAGATTCTTCTCCAGCACCACAATTTGAAAGCATTAGTTCTTTGGTGCTCAGCCTTCTTTATGATCCAACTCTCACAACCATACATGACTAGTGGAAAAACCATAACTTCGGCTATACAGATCTGTTGTCAGCAAAGTGATATGTCTGCTTTTCAATATACTGTCTAGGTTTGTCATAGCTTTCCTTCCAAGGAGCAAGTGCCATTTAATTTCATGGCTGAAGTCACCATCCACAGTGATTTTTGGAGCCCAAGAAGATAAAATCTGTCACTGTTTTCACTACCCCCCCCCATTTGCCATGAAGTGATGGGACCAGATGCTATGATCTTAGCTTTTTGAATGCTGACTTTTTAGTCAGCTTTTTCCCTCTCCTCATTCACCCTCATCAAGAGGTTCTTTAGTTACTCCTTGCTTGATGAAGGTAGAACATGGAGGAAATGTTTTTGCTCACTGAACAAGGGAGCAAATGTTGGCCCAGGGAGATATGGCACCAGCTTAAAGTTCAGGGACACACCTAGACTTCCAACTCAAGATATTAGATCAAAAGGACATGTGAACCTGCCACCAATGCCACCACCTTGTCGCCTAACAGAGGCTATGTCTCTCGCAAGAGAGGACCCAGAGGCCATTCCTCTGGAGGGAATTTCTGTTCCTTGTGTCTGCTTTCCCCAGACAAGAGGGCAAGGAGAGGGGGTCAGAACCACGGCAGGTCCCACTGATGCAGATAACCTTTAGAAGGCAGCTAGAGCTCAGGCCACAGGAGCATGCCCAGACACGCGGTGCTTCAGTTTTGTCTCGACCAGTTACACTTTTGTGGTCTCCAGACAGGTGCGGCAAGGAGAAATTAACCCAATTAACCCAGGTCAGCCTGGGACAGGGAAGGACCCAGCCCTGGAAGAGCACATCTCGCAGAAAGGCAGGCCTGTGGACCCACGTGTTTGGGGATGGATGGAGGAGGGACCAAGGCTTTGGGTCCAGAGAGGAAGTGCAAGCAGAGTCTTATGGGAGAGGCAGGTAACAGACGGCAGGGAAGGAGAGAAGAGGTCTGACCTTGTCTGAGAGTCACAGCATGCCAGGGATACTGAGGACATTACAGTTCATTGGTATCTCATAATACCCCCAGGGTGGATACTACTATCTCCATTTTGAGGACAAAAATGCGGAGTGGGGTGGATCAGAGACACTGGCTGGCTTGTCCAAGCACCCGGGGTGGGTGCTGCGGCATGGGGAGAGGGGTGGAGGATGGCTGAGCATGTTCAGCTCCCCCCATTTCACTACCTCCTGCCTCTGGCGACCCTCCAAAGGAGCTCGGGCCCAGCTCTGCCCTCTCGCCCATCTTTCCCCGGCATTATATTTCTCCGCCTCCAAGTTCTGCCTGTACCTCAGACCGATGTCATCTACTTCTCGTCTGTGCCATCTAAAGCAGCTTGTTTCTTCCAGAGACTGTTTCTCAGTTCATGACTTCACCAGGCACGAGACCAGGAGTCAGCCAGAGTCTCCCCGTCCTACCTCCCTGTTGTCTCTCCATCCATCCTACCTCTGAAACGCCCATGTAATCCATCACAACCACTCTGATCTGACCACCGCTGTCATCACTCAAGTCTTTACTGGAATTATTCAGTAGTTTCTGCACTGGCCTCACTGCTCCTAGTTCTTCCCCACTCCATCTGTCCAGCTGAGTGGATGCCAAGGGCACTTGGTGTCCTCGAACTTGACCGTGCATTACAACCACCTGGAGGGCCTGTGAAAATGCATGTTGCCAGGCCCTACTCCAGACTGTCTGATTCAGCAGGTCTGGATGGGACCCCGGAATTTAGGTTGCTCACAAGTCCTAGGAAATGCTGATGCTGCTGGTTAAAGGACCACACTTTGAGAACCACTGCTCTAGAATCTACTTCCAGACAAAAGATCTACTCACATCACTGCCCCCCTTAAAGAAACTCCAGCAGCCCCCTGTGTGTGTGTGCGCGTGTGTGCGTGCTCAGTCGCTAAGCTGTGTCTGACTCCTAGTGACCTCATGGACTGTAGCC
Source organism: Oreotragus oreotragus (assembly GCA_006410675.1). Taxonomy (NCBI): domain Eukaryota; kingdom Metazoa; phylum Chordata; class Mammalia; order Artiodactyla; family Bovidae; genus Oreotragus; species Oreotragus oreotragus. The sequence continues at coordinate 286,571 of SJYX01004509.1, forward strand.
CGCCAGGCTCCTCTGTCCATGGGATTTCCCAGGCAAGAATACTGGTGTGGGTTTGTGTCCAAAGAAAGTTTTATCATTGGGTTTTTGTCCTCTTTAAAAATACTTTATTAAAAAATATATATCCTTTAAAAAATGGATAAATCTCTCAAAATATAGCATTTAAAAGAAAGGTTATAAAGGGTAAAATAATAGCTAACATTATTCACTATTGCCAAGTATATTTTAAAACATCATTAAATCAGTGTAAATTGCTGCAAAAGCAGAAATAAAACAGAGTAATAATTCCAATTGTATCCATATCCATATATATATATGCACACATATGTTATATATTTATGTATTAAAAATGCTACATCATAGATGTAAAGGGAGGATTTATTATAAAATGTAAAGTGATAACTGCTGAGGAATTTGGAGAAACAAATATCAACTATATACAACCTCACAACATGTATCATTATATGACATGTAAGCTCCACATGCATAAAAGAGCTATTTTACAATATGTAAAATTTCTTTGCAGTATGTAAAAAATATATGGAATGATAAAAATAATGAATTTAAAAGAATAGTAAAAACATTTAGATAACTATCTGCAGCAAAATTTATATGTATATAAACTAATATACATGCTATATAAAAAGTATATGGAAATTAGTATGAAAGATAACACTAAAATGAAAAAAAGTGACAAGAACAACTTAAGATTAATAAAGTAATAAATATATATAAAATGTTCAACTCTGCTGGTTCTTAAAAGAACACACTGAAATAAGAGTAATGTGCCTTTTTAAAAGCCAAAATAATGAGGGAATTTGGTAATTAAAGCGTCTGTCTACAATGCAGGAGACCTGAGTTCGAGCCCTGGGTTGGGAAGATCCCCTGGAGAAGGAAATGGCCATCCACTCCAGTACTACTGCCTGGAAAATCCCATGGACAGAGGAGCCTTGTAGGCTACAGTCTATGGGGCCGCAAAGAGTTGGACACGACTGAGCGACTTCACTTCACTTTGGTAATTAAGCTGACACTCTCATACATAACACAAAAAGTAATAAATTGGAAGATTCCTTTTGAAAAAATGATTTTTCAGTATATTTTAAGACATATGAATTTCTTTATCCCAATTATCTCACTTTTGGTAGGAAGATGAAGGAAATAAAAAAAGATAATAAAAAATGAGGAAAAGTTAATACACATGAAAATATTTAGTGTAACAAATATAAAGCTATTAAAATTATGAGGATTCTATAACAGAAAAATACATATTTATAACATTAAATAAAAAAGAACAGTTATATATATTAATTATAAAATTTTAAAAATCATGCCTAGATAGGAATTATATGGGAAAAAAGAATATTAAAGTTTGACTCATTAAATCTTTGACTGTGGATCATTTTAATGCATTGTATTTTGATCCAATCAATGTTGCAATCTTATTTATCTAGCAAAAATAATTCCTTCAAAGTGAAAATTCATTGCAGGGGGTAACAAAAACTCTTGTGGTTCCTCACTATCCAGTCTCATTTTTCACAAAAATTTTATCTGGACATAAGGCCACCAGAATTAAGGCAACACCGCTGTCCCCTTTGTAGCCAAGTATGGCCATGTGCCTAATTCCTGGGCAATGTGCTATGAGTATGGGTGCTCTGCAGCAGCTTCCTGAATCCTACATTACTAGACAGCTGTCACGCGGCTTCCCTCCTACTTCTACATTGCTTCCTCCTGCTGCTAGGCTACAGATGCCAACTTGGACAAGGGCCAATCTAAAGTGACAAGGCAGCATGAACTGGAAGGAACCTGGGTCCTTCAAGAGGCGTATTTGGTCCTTGAAGAGCAGAGGCATATATATTTCAGCTCTGTTTTGCCCTTTGTTGACATAACGAAAAGAGTAGGGACTAAACTGTCTTGCATAAACCACTACTAATTTCACTTTTCTGTTACGCACAGCAGAATCTTAACCTACCAAATGCCAAGAAGGTTACCCCAAAAGCCAGTTAGCTGTTAGCTGACAGCCATAATCAGTTGAAAATTGCTGATAGCAAGTTAGAGACAACCATCTCGAGGCAGTAGGAAACTAAAAAGGTTGGCAAGATTAACCCTAAGGCATTCAAATTAACTGACTGGATCTAGGCAGTTAGTTCCTCTTTGCCAAGCATTCTCAATAGGGGTGACATTGACCCAAGGGAATGAAAATTGGCTCTTGCGGGGACAAAAAAATTGTTAGCTATTATAATGGTCTATGGCTCTCCAACATGCCACAATGCATAAAGGGACATACAATATATCTGTGGTCTTAAAATTTCATGGGGGTCAGGATAGCATTTAGGAAAAAAGGGTCTAAAAATGCTCTTTAGGAGGGTGATAATGAAAAAAAAAATGTTAAGGAATGCTGCTCACTGTGAAATGTCCTCTCCTGCCTGTTCTACCAAACGAATCCTACTCACTCCCTTACACTCCTGAGCTTCCCCAATCTTTTTAACCACTTGTCACATTGCTTTGTTAGTGACAGCTTATTTTTTCATCTTTCCCACTAGATATTTTTCAGATTCTAAGAAAATGATTATGATCTTCAATTCTGCATCTATAACACACTGATTGGCATATATTAATAGCACAAGAAATGTGAATGGTTGAATGAACACCTCCAGGGACAATTTTCCTTTAAGTCCAAAGCTCTAGCAATTCTCACTTTACAATGGACACAATTCTTCCTCTGCTTGAGTGCTAACAAACTAAGACAACCTCTGGGAACACATAGCATTTTTCAAACAGCACTTTGAAGAACTAGGTAAAAGAATCCATTTCAGTCACAAGAACACCCTGTTTCTACTTAACATTTTTCTTTTTAATTTTAAACATTAAGTTGACTTGAAATCTGTTGTTTTAACAATAGGGCAGAGTCTGATACTTGGTATTTATACAAACATTTCTGAAAAGGCCACAGCTAAAGAGAATCTAAGCTTTTCCTGTTTATAGGAAATAGTGCAAACAATTACGAACACAAGTCTGTTTGCTAGTGGTTTATTCCATCAGTGTCATTCAATAACACAGAGTAATTCCATTTAAATAGTAGTCACTGAGTACCTACAACATATGAAGTGTTGTGCAAGGTCTATAAGGAATTTAGAGTAAAAAAAGCATGCCCCATCTTCACAATTCTCACCTTCTATTTGAGAAAATATCATACAAGGTAATATAGTTTGTCTTATGAACAATATACATATAGATGTTTCAGAATTTGGGAAAGAACATAAAATTCATCCAAATAAGATTTCATGGATATGTTGGCTTTCAGTATGCATTTTGAAGGAGGAATAGGATTATCATAGGAGATAGGAGACAAGGTACAGAGGCAAAGAATAGTGCAGAACCAAGCAAGAACACAATACCTTTTCAGAATAGTGCATTATCTACATATGATTTATATGCATGTTAAATTTGAGAAACACTTGAATTGCACCCATGTAGCAAAGTGAAAGAGAAGGGAATAGCAAGGTAGTCTAAAGCCATTTCCTAGAGAAATTATTATGCTTTGACAAAAATTTTAGCCAGTAGGGACCATTGGCAGCCTTTTAACATGCAAGCAGGAGCTATGCTTTTGGCAAATTAGCATAACATATTTACAAGGTAATTTACAAAGACTTTCAGATGTAAGGCGAACAATAGTTCACTCCTGCAATGGTCTGGAAAGAGATGAACTAGAATTGTAGAAGAGAAATGCAAAATTGAGGATAGATAAAGAAACACTTATTTCAAAGGTAAAATCTGCAAGTCTTGTCAACTCTGTGAATGTCAAGGATAAGGGAATGATATACAATAAGGAAAATTTATTCCTAGGCTTTGAGTCTAGGTAACTAGGAAAAAGATGTGACATCAACAAAAAGAGGAAAATCAGGAGGACAAGCTGGTATAGATGTTGAGGAAATAACGAATTCAGATCTGGACGTATTAAACCTCATATACCAGCAAACATCAAAATAAATATATTTAATAGGCAGTTTGAATGCAGCTTCAGTAGTTGGAAACAAGTCAAAAATACTAGAAGTCATATATGCAAGGATGATGGTTGAATATGTGGAAATACTTGAAAACACAAAGAGTATGGGGATATAAGTTGAAAGAATCATGGAAAGAACCTGGAGGTTGCTACTTTTAAGTGACAGGAGTAATAAAAGAGCAAAATGTCCACAGGATATGTGGGGAAAGTCAGACATTACGCCATTAAGACAAGGAAAAGTTTGCCTTTTCAAGGAAGAACCGTCCTGCATGGAAGGCTGCCGGGGGTTAGGGAAGAGGATGATAACTTATCATGACTGAAATCAATTTTGANTAATAAAAGAGCAAAATGTCCACAGGATATGTGGGGAAAGTCAGACATTACGCCATTAAGACAAGGAAAAGTTTGCCTTTTCAAGGAAGAACCGTCCTGCATGGAAGGCTGCCGGGGGTTAGGGAAGAGGATGATAACTTATCATGACTGAAATCAATTTTGATAATCAAACACTATTTTAATTAAATCTCTCATATAACTTGTATCATCTGGGTTTTTTTTTTTCAATATTTCTGAAGTACCATAAAGATAATGCAAACCAAAATGAATATATTATGGAATAAATAATGAAACAATATTAAAATGTCTCATTTTATTTGGTATTGTACCCATGACCCTGAAAAGTCAGTTGTACAATCTGGAATATGCATTTTATTTACATAACTTTAGAGAGTTCATACGGGTAACTCAATCTTTTTAAAACCATTAATAATCCAGGAATATTTTTCTTTGTTTTTCTATAGATACAGTGTAAATTAACTCACATCCTGAGTATAGTTACAAAAAGCATTAGCTGTGAACTTGCTTTGTAAACACTAGAAAGTCATAACTTCTGTGGTCTCAGCTCTTTCCTCTGTTATACATGATAGGAGTTGATGAAATCTCTAGGGTACTTCTGATTTGATATATATTCTAATATATTCCTCAAACAGTATTTTTACTAATTACTTCCTTAATATATAGAAGAGCATCTGATTAAAACAGTGAAAGCTATAAGATGAAGAACAATATGACAGACTACTTGTCTCAGATACATATTAAGAAGGGGGTATTAAGTTCCAGATATATGTTAAGAGACAGGAAATATAACCTTGGATGCTCAGCCATGCTCTTTTGCCCCAGGGTATGCAGGATGCAGGATGCTTGGGGCGGGTGTATGGGGATGATCTGGAGGGATGATGTGGGGTGGGAGGTGGGAGGGGGGTTCATGTTTGGGAGTTCGTGTACACCCGTGGCAGATTCATGTCAGTGTATGCCAAAACCAACAGAGTACTGTAAAGTAAAATAAAGTAAAATGGAAGCTCTAAAAAAAAAACCAGTGAAAGCTACAAGATGAAGAACAATATGACAGACTACGTGTCTCAGATACATATTAAGAAGGGGGTACTAAGTTCAAAATATTTTGAGAGGTTCCAGATATATGTTAAGAGACAGGAAATATAACCTTGGATGCTCAGCCATGCTCTTTTGCCCCAGGGAGTGACAAATTGGAATAGCAGCATTATTCTTAAAACAACATTATTCTAAGAAAAATGTTAGGCAAAAACAGAGATATTCCACTGGCGAATATCCTGCAAATACTAACAAGAAGACTATTAGAGGTCTACCAGTGTTAAAAATTATAGTATTTAATCCTTTTTTAAAAAAATAGATAACACACACATAGGTCCTTCAAGGAGATTTTCTCAGTCTAAAGTTACTGGACTAAATTCAACACTCAGGTATTTAGGAGTCCTTAAAAGAATCTCTGCCAGGAAGATGAATGGTTGTCCATTCATAGCACCTCCACTTACCACTTACTCCACTGAGCATGCCTGCTCAGTCGTTTCAGTCGTGTCCAACTCTTTGTGACCCCCTGGACTGTGGCCCACCAGGCTTCTCTGTCCATGGGATTTCCCAGGCAAGAATGCTGGAGTGGGTTGCCATTTCCTCCTCCAGGGGATCTTCCTGACCCAGAGATTGAACCCACTTCTCGTGCATTGGCAGGAGGATTCTTTACCACTGAGCCACTTGGGAAGTCCATTACACACCATACTCTTTACCCCTTCTTTATTCCTAGTTCTATATGTTATTATCACAATTATATATGTCAGTGTCACCCTGTTGGTCTGGTCACCGGAAACTCACTCTCCAGCAGAGTCCTCCAACATGTGCTCATAAGAAACTCCCAGGATCCCTGAGTTCTGCATACTGACAAAAATTTCTACCTGATTTATGAATAATTTTGCTGGATATAAAGTTCTTATTTTTACAAAAAAAAATGAAACAATTTTAATACAAATTATTCTTTGATTTTTGAATATATAATAAATGCATATGGTATAAAATGTTTTAATTATACAAAAGGGCATATACTGACTGTATCTATAGTTTATGAAAAAAGAAGCGAAAGTGTTAGTCACTCAGTCATATCTGACTCTTTTCGACCCCATGGACCATAGCCTGGGTTCATGGGATTTCCCAGGCAAGAACACTGGAGTGGGTTGCCATTCCCTTCTCCAAGGGATCTTCCCAATCCAGGGATTGAATCTGGCATTGCCAGCAGATTCTTTACGATCTGAACCACCAGGGAAGCTCATCTATTGTGTGTACAGGAAAGTAACATTACTTCTTACATGCATTCCCACTGTCCTCAGAACCCTAGTAAAAAAATATGATTAAAATTAAAAATTTCCTTGAGTTATTTGTATTTTTATTATTGAGTTATATGTGTTCTTTATGTATTCTGAATACTCAGGCCTTAATAGACATGATCTGCAAATAGTTTTCCCCACTCTGTGGGTTGTCTTTCTCACTTTCTTGATACTGTTGTTTGAAACAGAAGGTTTGCAATTTTGATGAACCCTAATTTATCTACATTTTTAGCTACTTGTGCATTGCTATAATATTTTTAAAACCATTGTCTAATTCAAGATCACAACAATTTACATCTATGATTTCTTCTAGGAGTTTGATAGTTTAAAATTTTATATAGAAGTCATTGATTCTTTTCAGGTTAACTCTTTAATATTGTAGGAGATAGAGATACAACTTCATTCTTTTGCTTATGAATAACGAGAGATCTGATATGGAGTCCCTAACCAAAAGAAAGCTGAGTAGCTATGCTAATATCAGATTAAGTGGACATTAAAATGTAAATTGTTCCTAAGAATACAGAACAGCACTTCAAAATGATTCAGTACACACTCTATCAGGAAGACAGAAACAATTCTATGTTTATGTGCATGCACTGAATAGCATAGCTTCAAACTACATCCAACATAAATCAGTAGAGTTAATCAGTAAGATTAAACTTGTAGAATTTATTGATTCAAAAATAATCAGTAAGCAAATATACAACCCCTGTGGCAGGACATTAACACACATCTCTCAATATTCCCTCAAGTAGAGAGAAAATATTCTCTACTTATCAAAGACAATTACCTATTTTTTACCTAGTTTACATATATAGAATACTTTAACCCAAAACAACGGAATACAGATTATTTTCAAATGCATATGGAATATTTATCAAAGTTGACTCTACTTTGGATTTTCAAGCAAGGCTTAATTATTTCAAAAGATATCAGTCATTCAGAATACAGTCTGTGATCACGATGGTATTAAGCAAGAATTCAATAACAAAAAGATAATTAAACTTCATTCCTGTAACTTGCTAGTTACAATAGCCATTTTTAAAAGGTATTCCTCCAGAAAATATCAAGGCAAAACAGTGTTTTGTGGTGGGGTAGATGTTTCAGTCTCTGAATAGACTGAATGGAACACCCTTATTATGAAAATTACTTCCTGTTTGCGGTAGAATCATCTAAAAGCCACAGGGTCTCTGCACTCAGCCACTCAGAGAAGGGCTGGTCTGTGCTGCAGTAAGAACAAGAGCAATTTCAGCCAGGGAAGAATGTCTGTCATGCTCTGCTCTGGCCTGCTATGGGTGTTCATGGCTACCTTTGACTTCAGTACGTGTGGTCCTAAGCTTGGGACCTCAGCTTCCTCTTAGAGCTGAAGGGTGGCCCTGTGCAAGCTGTGACTGGCAGAGGGGTTAGTGGGAAAAGAGGTGGGGAAATGAACAACTAGATGACCCTTTTCTTGTCCCTGTGTCATAACTTAACCTAGCCCTCATGATCCTTGAGTCATTTCAGAGGACCAATCCTGTCTTCTCCTTTCCCCACAGGATCCAGCATGGCTGACAAAGTAACCCAAGCTCAGACTACAGTAACAGGGTGGCAAGGAGAAGCTGCGACCATAGGCTGCACGTATGAAACCTCTTGGCTTTATTATACTTTGTTCTGGTACAGACAGTTTCCCGGTGGAAGGATGGAATTCCTTATTTATCAGGATAGTAATAAAGCAAATGCAAGGAGGGATCGCTACTTTGTAAACTTTCAAAAGGGAAAAAAAACCATCAGCCTCATCATCTCTTCCTTGTACCTGGCTGACTCAGCGAAGTATTTCTGTGCTCTCTGGGAATACCACAGTGATAGAAATGATAGTAGAGGATAATCAAAAACCTTAGAGCTGCATTAAGGCAGCCATCTGCTCAGAGGGTTAAGAATATCCCATGAACCACAGACAGGAAGAAGGCAGGCACTGTGGTAGCACAGTTTAGACCTTCTAATGTAAACTTTCCTTCCATAAAATATGTTCCCTTATTTGAACTCAGTGTATGAAACTGCACTATTTCCTGAGATGCCCAAATACTATGATTGTTCCTAGGGTTAAAATAAACCACAAAATTCTAAACAACTAGATTGAATGCACCCACTTATTCTGGGAAGATCAGAAGTAGTGTCTAATTCTTGAATTGTTGGATAGTCAGATCTGAAGCTACAGTAAAAACCATTCATGGGCTTTCCTGCTGGCTCCGTGGTAAAGAATCCACCTGCCAATGCAGGTGACAGGTTCTCTCTCTGGCCCAGGAGGATCCCACATGGAGCAGGATAACTAATCCTGTTCGCCACAAGTACCGAGCTCCAGAGACCGTGGTTTACACCAAGAGAAACCACTGCTATGAGACGTCTGCGCATCACGATCAGAGAGTGGCGCACTTTGCCACAGCTAGAGAAGCCTGTGCGAGACAATGAAGATCCAGCACAGCCAAAAAATTAAAAAATAATCTGAAAAAACCATTCACTTTCTCTTCCAATATCATCCTGATTTTAACAGTTCTCACAAATATAATAATGCACCTTATTACCTTGTATAGTATATATGTGCATTTTATAAAAAAAAAATTAAACACATAAATGTAAGACTTTTGTGGAATCAAATAAGTAAGTTACGAATCTTTTGAAAGACTTGGATAGTCAAAATCAGTTCAGTTCAGTTCAGCTGCTCAGTCGTGTCTGACTCTCTGCGACTCCACGAATCACAGCATGCCAGGCCTCCCTGTCCATCACCAACTCCCGGAGTTCACTCAGACTCATGTCCATCGAGTCCGTGATGCCATCCAGCCATCTCATCCTCTGTCATCACGTTCTCCTCCTGCCCCCAACCCCTCCCAGCATCAGAGTCTCTTCACATGAGGTGGCCAAAGTACTGGAATTTCAGCTTTAGCATCATTCCATCCAAAGAAACCCGAGAGCTGATCTCCTTCAGAATGGACTGGGTGGATCTCCTTGCAGTCCAAGGGACTCTAAAGAGTCTTCTCCAACACCACAGTTCAAAAGCATCGATTCTTCGGCGCTCAGCTTTCTTCACAGTCCAACTCTCACAACCATACATGACTATTTGAAAAACCATAACTTCGGCTATACAGATCTGTTGTCAGCAAAGTGATATGTCTGCTTTTCAATATACTGTCTAGGTTTGTCATAGCTTTCCTTCCAAGGAGCAAGTGCCATTTAATTTCATGGCTGAAGTCACCATCCACAGTGATTTTTGGAGCCCAAGAAGATAAAATCTGTCACTGTTTTCACTACCCCCCCCCATTTGCCATGAAGTGATGGGACCAGATGCTATGATCTTAGCTTTTTGAATGCTGACTTTTTAGTCAGCTTTTTCCCTCTCCTCATTCACCCTCATCAAGAGGTTCTTTAGTTACTCCTTGCTTGATGAAGGTAGAACATGGAGGAAATGTTTTTGCTCACTGAACAAGGGAGCAAATGTTGGCCCAGGGAGATATGGCACCAGCTTAAAGTTCAGGGACACACCTAGACTTCCAACTCAAGATATTAGATCAAAAGGACATGTGAACCTGCCACCAATGCCACCACCTTGTCGCCTAACAGAGGCTATGTCTCTCGCAAGAGAGGACCCAGAGGCCATTCCTCTGGAGGGAATTTCTGTTCCTTGTGTCTGCTTTCCCCAGACAAGAGGGCAAGGAGAGGGGGTCAGAACCACGGCAGGTCCCACTGATGCAGATAACCTTTAGAAGGCAGCTAGAGCTCAGGCCACAGGAGCATGCCCAGACACGCGGTGCTTCAGTTTTGTCTCGACCAGTTACACTTTTGTGGTCTCCAGACAGGTGCGGCAAGGAGAAATTAACCCAATTAACCCAGGTCAGCCTGGGACAGGGAAGGACCCAGCCCTGGAAGAGCACATCTCGCAGAAAGGCAGGCCTGTGGACCCACGTGTTTGGGGATGGATGGAGGAGGGACCAAGGCTTTGGGTCCAGAGAGGAAGTGCAAGCAGAGTCTTATGGGAGAGGCAGGTAACAGACGGCAGGGAAGGAGAGAAGAGGTCTGACCTTGTCTGAGAGTCACAGCATGCCAGGGATACTGAGGACATTACAGTTCATTGGTATCTCATAATACCCCCAGGGTGGATACTACTATCTCCATTTTGAGGACAAAAATGCGGAGTGGGGTGGATCAGAGACACTGGCTGGCTTGTCCAAGCACCCGGGGTGGGTGCTGCGGCATGGGGAGAGGGGTGGAGGATGGCTGAGCATGTTCAGCTCCCCCCATTTCACTACCTCCTGCCTCTGGCGACCCTCCAAAGGAGCTCGGGCCCAGCTCTGCCCTCTCGCCCATCTTTCCCCGGCATTATATTTCTCCGCCTCCAAGTTCTGCCTGTACCTCAGACCGATGTCATCTACTTCTCGTCTGTGCCATCTAAAGCAGCTTGTTTCTTCCAGAGACTGTTTCTCAGTTCATGACTTCACCAGGCACGAGACCAGGAGTCAGCCAGAGTCTCCCCGTCCTACCTCCCTGTTGTCTCTCCATCCATCCTACCTCTGAAACGCCCATGTAATCCATCACAACCACTCTGATCTGACCACCGCTGTCATCACTCAAGTCTTTACTGGAATTATTCAGTAGTTTCTGCACTGGCCTCACTGCTCCTAGTTCTTCCCCACTCCATCTGTCCAGCTGAGTGGATGCCAAGGGCACTTGGTGTCCTCGAACTTGACCGTGCATTACAACCACCTGGAGGGCCTGTGAAAATGCATGTTGCCAGGCCCTACTCCAGACTGTCTGATTCAGCAGGTCTGGATGGGACCCCGGAATTTAGGTTGCTCACAAGTCCTAGGAAATGCTGATGCTGCTGGTTAAAGGACCACACTTTGAGAACCACTGCTCTAGAATCTACTTCCAGACAAAAGATCTACTCACATCACTGCCCCCCTTAAAGAAACTCCAGCAGCCCCCTGTGTGTGTGTGCGCGTGTGTGCGTGCTCAGTCGCTAAGCTGTGTCTGACTCCTAGTGACCTCATGGACTGTAGCCCGCCAGGCTCCTCTGTCCATGGGATTTCCCAGGCAAGAATACTGGTGTGGGTTGTCATTTCCTTCTCCAGGGGATCTTTCAGACCCAGAGAAGCGGTGGCTCCTGCTTGGCAAGAGGATTCTTTACCACTGAGCCACCTGGAAACCCCCAGCAACTATCTGCTGCTGCTGCTGCTAAGTCACTTCAGTCGTGTCCGACTCTGTGTGACCCCATAGACGGCAGCCCACCAGGCTTCCCTGTCCCTGGGATTCTCCAGGCAAGAACACTGGAGTGGGTTGCCATTCCCTTCTCCAATGCATGGAAGAGAAAAGTGAAAGTGAAGTCGCTCAGTCTGTCCGACTGTTAGCGACCCCATGGACTGCAGCCCACCAGGCTCCTCCGTCCATTGGATTTTCCAGGCAAGAGTACTGGGGTGGGGTGCCATTGCCTTCCCCGAGCAACTACCTACTAGCTTTCAAATATGGTCCAAACTCCCTACAGTGATATTCACAATCTGTCCCACACTTTCTCTTCAGCGTCACCTCAAGCCCTGATCTCTCTTTAACCTATGATGCAGGCACATCGCTCTATTTGTGTTCCTTACACGTGTCACATATTTCAAACTCCATGTCTTTGCCCACACAGTTCCCTCTGCCTGTAACTCTTTCCTCCTTGGCTCTTGTCAAATTCCTGCTGCTGCTGCTAAGTCGCTTCAGTCGCGTTCGACTCTGTGCGACCCCATGGACGGCAGCCCACCAGGCTCCTCTGTCCCCGGGATTCTCCAGGCAAGAACACTGGAGTGGGTTGCCATTTTCTTCTCCAATACATGAAAGTGAAAAATAAAAGTGAAGCCACTCAGTCATATCCAACTCTTAGCGACCCCATGGACTGCAGCCTACCAGGCTCCTCTGTCCACGGGATTTTCCAGGCAAGAGCACTGGAGTNCTTCTCCAATACATGAAAGTGAAAAATAAAAGTGAAGCCACTCAGTCATATCCAACTCTTAGCGACCCCATGGACTGCAGCCTACCAGGCTCCTCTGTCCACGGGATTTTCCAGGCAAGAGCACTGGAGTGGACTGCCATTGCCCTCTCCGTGTCAAATTCCTATTTATCCATTAAGGTCCAACTTGACTATTACTTCCCTTAGAGGCACCACAGCGTGTTAGAATGACCATGAACTTTGATGTCAGGCTTGGCTTTGAATTCCAGAATCAGTCAACTTGTTAGCTGAGTTAGTCTCTCTGTTAAGCTGGAGCTAACCTCAGCATCCTCACTATAAACTGTGAATAATAACATTTATTTGTAAGATTGTTGCCGGAGAGGAAATGACGCATAAGAAATGCCTGGCAGGTAGTAGCTCCTCAATAAACAATAGCTATTATTATTGTTATTGCTGCTCTAAAGTCTTGCCTGGCTTCCTGGAGCTGAATAATTTCTTTTTTTCCTGTATTCCCATAAAATTTTGTATATGATCCTATTTTGCATATATCTCATGCTGTGGTCTCATTATTTTTATGCACTGGGCCTCATTCCTGTTATAGTTGGGGGCCATTGTACAAATTATAAACATTGATCCTCCTAGCAAACTTAGTGGGCACATAACTTGGCAAACTAAAGATGTCTCTGCAGGAGGAAAATTTACAGGTGGATAGAGGCTCACACCTGGAGAAGGCACTGGTGACCCACTCCAGTACTCTTGCCTGGAAACTCCCATGGACAGAGGAGCCTGGTGGGCTGCAGGCCATGGGGTCGAGAAGAGTCGGATGCAACTGAGTGACTTCACTTTCACTTTTCACTTTCATGCACTGGAGAAGGAAATGGCAACCCATTCCAGTGTTCTTCCTGGAGAATCCCAGGNCCAGTACTCTTGCCTGGAAACTCCCATGGACAGAGGAGCCTGGTGGGCTGCAGGCCATGGGGTCGAGAAGAGTCGGATGCAACTGAGTGACTTCACTTTCACTTTTCACTTTCATGCACTGGAGAAGGAAATGGCAACCCATTCCAGTGTTCTTCCTGGAGAATCCCAGGGATGGTGGGCTGCCATCTATGGGGTCGCACAGGGTCGGACACGACTGACATGACTTAGGAGCAGCAGCAGCAGCAGAGATTCACACCAGAGCACACGCTTGGTGAGCTGTGTGGGGCTGGGTTTCAGTCCCTACCCACCCCTTGTACAATATACAACTTGCACAACCGTCCTTGGAGGCTCTGTAAAGGTAGAATGTGAACCTAGTGAAAGTAAAAACTGGGTCTAATTTAACCCGAAGTCACAACCATTGTTGAATCAATGCCTCTAGGGGCAGGTGACAGTGCCTGAGGATGGGAAGCACTTAAGCAGGGTGAGTAGGGCCCTGGCCCCAGGTTCAGGAAAAGCATCCTTAACTCCCAGAGAGAAGGGAGGTATAAGACCCAGGCTTAGTAACATCAGAGACTCAGGCTTTGGAGAAAAATCAGCAGCTGAATTAGTGGGTACTTTGGGGAACAAGGGGCTTCTCTTGTGGCTCAGCTGGTAAAGAATCCGCCTGCAATGCGGGAGACCTAGGTTCAGTCCCTGGGTTGGGAAGATCCCCTGGAGAAGGGAGAGGCTACCCACTCCAGTATTCTGGCCTGGAGAATTCNTTTGGGGAACAAGGGGCTTCTCTTGTGGCTCAGCTGGTAAAGAATCCGCCTGCAATGCGGGAGACCTAGGTTCAGTCCCTGGGTTGGGAAGATCCCCTGGAGAAGGGAGAGGCTACCCACTCCAGTATTCTGGCCTGGAGAATTCCATAGACTGTATAGTACAAGGAGTCTCGAAGAGTTGGACACGACTGAGCAACTTTCCTTTCACTTTGGGGAAAAAGACAGAGGATAAGTGTCCTCATGCCCAACCGGATCTCTTCAAAGCACCCCTGACCTCAGACTACAGCCCAGTGCATGGTCAAGCCCGTAGATGACACCTCACCTCTGCCATGTGAGGCGGGCAATCAGGACGACAGGACTCTTAGGAGATATTAAGATCCCACTTTTCGCAGCTTCCGTCCCCACTCCTGCCCCAAATCAGTTCCCTACTGCCTGGCTCTTCTGTGTCACAGCAAGCCAATCTCTCAGAAGGCTTTCAGATGCCTTAATTAATCCACTTTCACTTACTCTGCAGACCCTCACTCTCCTAAACAGCTGCTACTCGGCTGGGAAGGTGGAAATAATTTCCAAGGAAGCCTTCTGACAAATTTCCCAGGCAATTTTCTAGACACCCATGGGGTTTGGAGGCGTTACCAGTCTGGAGCTGCTGGAGTCGCTGTGAACAGAACTGAACTGCAAACCCCCTGGGATTCCCATCCATAGCAGCTTCTTCAGCAGGAAGAACCCTCCCGGAGCCTCAGGACAGCCAGGCCAAGCTCTGCTCTCTCCTCCTGAATCTGTGGCTGATTCTCTGGGCCTCGTGTTACACGATCCCAGAGAGGGAACCATCTGGACACTGCTTCTTGGGAGATGAGCATTTGAGCTGTACACGCTCACAGCTGACGTACACCGTCACTCCCTGGTCTTGCCCTGCTTAGGGCTCCCTTAGAAACCTACTCCCCTCTCTCCTGCCCACCCTGGAGCACACGGCTTCTTTCTCATGTCTGTATTCTGCCTACCTCCATATCACCTCGCCTGTAAGCTCTCAAAGACAGAACCAAATCTCATCTTTCCTTTCCCCCCAAACCTTGAGCACAGTAACTGATTCACTGTGTTAAATTACAATCTGCTGACTGATTAATCAATTCATGGCGCAGTTTTCCAAGCCTCAGGTTAACAATTGGGTTGATAGAAACCTGCTAAGGAATGAACTCCCTAAGTTTATTCAGGGAACACTTATCACCTGGTGCCTTGCTTGGCATGACCTAAAGGAACTGTCTGATACACTTTGCTGTGTCCCAGGCACTGTGTTAGGTGCATGTGGATATCAAGAGGAATGAGATGCTGTGCTTGCCCTCAAGGAGCTGCCAGTCTCGCTGCCACTAAGAGTCCATCCCAGCGGTCCCCAGTGAGGAGTCATTTCTGCCTCCTACTTTGTCAGTTGAAAATGATGTAGTTTATATCTATAACAGAGCTTTATTCCATACAACTTGGTGTTAAAATAACTTCTGCCATCTGCCTGCCTTTCCAGTGGGAGAGCTCCTGGAGGAGAGAGACCTGGTTTCAAATCCTAGTGCTTCCAGGTGCTGGCCTCTCTGTGGATGTGTGTTCTCATTCCGTAAAAAGGAAATAGTTGTAACACCCACTTCCCAGATAATGCAGTCGAGGATGTAACTATCACCCCTGCGTCCCTCTCAATCTGGCCATGCAGCGCCCCCTCTTTTGTTGCCATTCTTCTGGCCCAGCCTACTCCTTCCTCTCCATTCTCCTAGCAAGCAGATGCAGAGGACAGGAAGGCTGTACCCAAACCACGCAAAAATCCATTCCAGCCAGGTTCTCATGCGTCCCTGGTGGTGCAGGAAGACGCGCGCAAGACAGGGTCTGAGTAGCGTATGAGTCTGGGCTCTGGCTGCCTGCTGTGAGTCTGCACTTGGGTTCATTGCTGAGCCTCCATTTCATCTGTAAAATGGGGTAACAATCCCTCTCAGACCATGCACGGATTAAATGAAATAGCATCTGCTGAGCTCCTACACAGTGGCTGCGTTTGTCAGCAGCTGTTATCATCCTGCTCTCCCTCCTGGGGGCTCAGCTTTGAATAAGGAAGGACGCGGTGCCTTCATCAGATGACCACTCCCCCCGCTTCTAATTCTCTACAGAGCCATGGAGAGCAAGAGGAAAAAGTCTGAAGGCCCACGACAGAGCCCTCAGCTGAAAGCCGGTGATGGGCAGGTAGGGTATTGTCTGGGGCTCATGTTCATCGCAGGCTGTGGGTCCAGAGGCCCGGCCGCAGTCTTCTAGGCGGTGTGCACCCCAGCCGTAAATGTGGAGAGAGGACAGCGGTCGCAGACACAGACGGCAGCACCCAGCTGCATGGGCGGCAGCTGAGACAGCCGTCTCAGAAGAAAGGCACAGCGGCTGCAGTTTCAAAACTGCTTTTCTTGGCTTTTATCGGGTGGGTGAAAGGACTCGAGTAACAGAAAGGAACCTTTGAGGACTCCAGATGAGACAGACAGTTGTAAGGGAGGGTCTGATGAGAGATGGAGAGCAAAGGCGGCTGTGGTCCAGGAAGCAGCCCAGGGCTCTGGCCCTTTTATTCTCAAGGACAACAGCCTGTGGATAATGAACCAGACAAGATGGATTTCTTCCCTTCCCGCATCTCGGGGGTTGAATGCAGGGACTACTGCTTGACACACATGCCGTAAGAAGCCATTCCAGGAAGGACCTTGCCCAGAGTCAGACAGCCTTCCCTCTTCTGAGAGGCAGGACGACCTGCTTAAAAGTCCCCATGAAAAGGGAGCTCCCCCACTCAGTAGGTCCTAGAATGAAATGCCGAGACCCCACACTGTCGCCGTTTTCTCCCGGTCATCTTCACTGACCCTGCTTTCATTCGGGCCCCCTCCTGCTCCCTGCGTCACTGGACCGCTCTCTGATAAACATAACTGAATCTGGTCTTCCCACATCCAATCCATCCCCATCTTGCCTCCTGGACTAACTTTCTGGGACCAAAGCCAATTACAGCACTCCTCCCCTCCTGGAACAAAACAAATCAACCACCTCTCTCTCTTCAAAAGCTCCCCATTATCCCTCTGGATATAGTTTAAATATACAAACATATAAATCCTGTCACCACTGGCCCCTGCCTAAAGCTCTACCCGCCTCCACTCCCTGCCATACTTGGTGCCAGCCGCACAGAACCATTTGCACTGCCTGGTATAATCTCAGCATTTTCTGCACCTAGAATATTCTTTTCTATTGAGATGATGCTCCTCCATCCGCAACATTCTGTTCCATGGTACCTTCCTGGGTGAGTCCTTCCCTGCTCATTCCTGTACATACCTTGTTCGTGCTTCCACCAGGCCTATCAGTGTCGCTCACGACCCGTGCGACCCACGTTATCTGCTTCGTGACTCAGTTTCCTCACCGGGAACATCTGGTTATCGTGAAGACAAACAAGTCAAGTGTGTAATACAGTGCCTGGCCCACAGGAAACACTTAATAAATGTCGGTCATTGTTACCTTCATCATCGTTGTTGTTCCGTCACTAAGTTGTGCCTAACTCTTTGCGACCCCATGGACTGCAGCACGCCAGGCTTCCCTGTCCTTCACTATCTCCTAGAGTTTGCTCAAGCTCACATCCACTGAGTCTATGATGCCATCCAACCATCTCATCCTCCGTCGCCCCCTTCTCCTCCTGCCTTCAACCTTTCCCAGCCTCAGGGTCTTTTCCAATGAGTCAGCTCTTCGCATTAGGTGGCCAAAGTATTGGAGCTTCAGCTTCAGAATCAGTCCTTCCAATGAATATACAGGTTTGATTTCCTTTAGGATTGACTAATTTAATCTCCTTGCTGTCCAAGGGACTCTCCAGTGTCTTTTCCAGCACCACAATTCAAAAGCATCAGTTCTTCAGCACTCAGCCTTCCTTATGGTCTAACTCTCATATCCATACATAACCACTGGAAAAACCATAGCTTTGATTATATGGACCTTTGCCAGCATGGTTAATATTATTAATAGAGCATGTATCACACAGTCCTGGAATTCATGGTTCATTTGTCTCTTTGAGTAGGTCCTGAGTTCCTTACCAGCAATTCCTCCCATCCAAATAGTGCTTGTCAGAGAGTGGGCACTTTGATGAATGAGTGAATGAATGAATGACTTGCTGAATTATCATTGGAGCCCACCTCCTCCTACCTGAGTAAACGCAGGGAGCAGGCTTTCAGAGGAAGAGAAAGTCCCACTCTTAAGCCTGGCCGTCACATGGGAAAAGAATTGAGCATTCAGTTTTAGCCCCTGGATCAGTATCTTGATTTTAAAGAACAGAATTCCATGACCTATTTTCAGTTAAAATAGTCTCTGACTTCAAGGTGAAAAGAAATCCCAGGGGACTAGTTGCATTTTTCTTTTTTTTAAGTTCAGCAAATGTCTCTCAACAACTTTCCCAGTGGATCGAGGCCACAGGCAGCCCATCCCACCAGGTCTCCAGCAAACCCTCTCCACAGTCCTTTCTCCTAGGGGCCCAGGAGGGGAAATGGAATGAGGCATTTCAGCTTCATCTACACTTAATTCATCAAAATGTCATTGGTAAGAGCTATTTGATGTCCAAAGCTTATGAGCCTTGAATCTAAGCCTTCTAAAGGCCCTTTCTCTTTGAACCTAAATGGGCTGTTCTGCCAACCTGGCGTTGACTGCCAACAGGGGACTTGGTTCTGAGCTTTGAAGCCTGAGGGGGGCTCTCTCTCTCTTCCTGAATGTGCTTTACTCTTTTCCAAGCTGGGCCCCTAGGATGTGAAATGCAATCTCTCCCCTTCCAGGATACCAGTGCTCAGGGCTGAACCCTCAAGAAAGTTTCACACACAACTGGGGGAGAGGAGAAGGGGTCAGAGAGGTTATCCACTCACTTTACAAATCAAGTACAGCCCCTTTATGGGCCAGAGTCAGACGTGGGTACCAAGTTCTGGGCATCCTCCACAGGCTCTGCCTAGGAAGACCTCTTGGAAGAGAGCACCGTTCATGGCTGGAGGGAGATGAGGGTGTAAGTCCATCAGGAGGGCCATGAGGACTCAGGTGCCCATCTGCTGGCTGTGGGACTGGGGGTGAATCATTTGTATTTCTAAGCCGCAGGGTGTTCACTCATAGCTCCACTGCACAGAGGCAGTGTGGAGGATAAAGAGTCAGTGCTGTGAAAGCAGTTTCAAACATGAAATCAACGCATACGTGTGTGTGGCAGGGGGAGGGGGGCAGTGACCAGGACAACAGGCGGGACAGGCACACCCCTGACTGCACTGCTTCCCAGGGACCCGTTCATGCCTCGGCGAGGGCCCCAAGCCCCCTCACGAACCCTCTGGCCTGCCCACCGTGATCCCCACCAGGCCTCCGCTCCAGCCACGTGACTGTCCCTGCCTCTCCCCAATGCCTAAGAGACGCACGTTCTCCCAACTCCCAGCAGCCGCTTCCACAAGCGGTTTCATTTTAAACAACAGCCAACCTTTCAGCTCCACAGCTCCTTCTAGCTACAACCCTTTATCCTGCTTTCCTACAAGAGTGAAGCTTCTGTAAAGAGTATTCCACAACGATCCAACCATTGCAGTGTGATTTCAACGCAGCCACCCACCGAAACCACTCTTGTCCGTGGCTTCTGCATTCTAAATCTGATGGAAGGCTCTTTTGTGCTTCCTTTCAAGAGGTGGGAAGCTTCTTTACCCGCCTCTCTCAGCAGCCTTCACAGGCTCTCCTCCCTCTCCTCCCTCTTGAATGTATGATTTTCCCCCGGAGGGTTCCGTCCCTCCTCACAGCTTCAAACCACCTACAGCCCGCCAACCACGCCAGCACCTACACCTGGAGCCGCAGAGCCCACTCTAACCAGCTCGCTGCTGAGCATCTCTACCTACGTGTCCAAAAGGCTTTTCACAGTTACCATTTCCAAAGTGGAAATCATCCCCCTCTTTCCTCCCAGACCTGTTTTTCTCCTGGGTTTTCCACCTCAAAGACTGGCACCACCAGCCGGCAGCACCATCCACCCAGACATCCACATCAGCGTCCACGTCAGAAGCCTAGATGTCATCCCTTCTATTCTTGTCCCCCTCCCGTGGGCCGTGTCCATTCGGTCCTCGAGTCCTGACAATGCATCTGTTAAATAGCTTCCACAAGTTACCAGACAGAACTCTACTATGATCTCATTTAAGAAAAAAACTTGTGTAAGTACCTACTCGTTAAGAAATCAGAAGGGATCATATTGAAATATTAACCATGGGTATTGCTGGCTGGTGGAATTACAAGTAATTTTTTTTTAAACACATATATTTTATAAAGACTATATTTATTGTTTCTTCGCTAAGTCTGTCTGACTCTTTTACGACCCCATGGACTGTAGCCCTCCAGGTTCCTCTGTCCATGGGATTCTCCAGGCAAGAATACTGGTGTGGGTTGCCATTTCCTTTTCCAGGGGATCTTCCCTAGTGAGGGATGGAACTCCTGTCTCTTGCATTGGTAGGAGGATTCTTTACCACTGAGCCATTCTATATTATGGAAAAACTTACCTTTAAAGACAGCTTTTGAAGGCTTCTTCTGACTCCTAAGTTACTTTTGGTTCTCATCACCTCTTGCAACAGTTCATTCTTCTCCCTGGTCCCCTGCCTGCAGGCCTTTCCCATCCTCCACCCATCCATGTTCCACACTGTAGAAGGCCGTATAGACCACTGCCTACTTCCTAGGCTCACTTCTCACCACGCTCTGTTCCAGGCGTAGTATCCTAAACCGGAAACTGCCACGCCCCTTCCTGTCTCCAGGCCGTGGACCCTGCCTGGTTCCCTCCCTCCTGGCTTGATCTCCCGCCACATCCCTGCTCCCCCTGGCCAGCTCCTCCTGGAGTTGCCAAGCATCATCTCCTGCAGGTGTCCTTCCTGCACCTCCAAACCAGAGTCAGGAGGCCCTCCTCCAGTCCTCTCACCAGCCCCTCTACCTCCCCATCCTAGCGTTTCTCACTCTGCTTTTATGCAACTGGTCCTCCATCAAAGAGTGACCTAGTGTCTGTCTCATTCATCTCTATATGTGAATACCTCCAACAATTTCAATGAAAAATTCACTTTAAAAAAATATACTGCGGTGACACAGGAGGATGTCCAAGGGCATCTTCTTCAAGTTTTAGTCCGTCTCCTCCTCTCTGCCAAGCACACCTCCACCAAAACACACCATCACTGCTGTGGGCTCAGCTTGTGAAGGGTTTGACTGGGGGCAAAATGATGCAGACCCAAGAGGCTCCCAAACAGACACACTGCACTTTCCCCTACCCAGACACGGTCCTGGGGCTGAGAGGCCAGTCACCTGCCCAGCTGACGTGAAGCCACTTGTTTTTCACTCCAACCACACTCTTACTTTTAACGGGATTTACACTAAAAGACACGCTCTGATGATTTTCAAAAGTAAGCAGAAAATATGTTTGAATGCTCTTTCATAACTAACACGCCTTGAGTGCTACCCGCACAGTCTTAGGTAAGCAGGTGACTGTGGATATGAAAGACCGAGGCTCTAGAACACCCAGTGGAGATGACCCAGGAGATGACTCTTTACGCTGCATCACTCTGCATCCAGGAGGCTACTGCATTCCTCAAATGATCTAAATAAAGAGATTCCTGTATGTCAAACTTTCTGTGGGCGTGGGCATGCTCATGTGTGTGTTATTTTAAATCCTTACAAAAATTCTTTCTGGATAAACACTGAAGCCTTGGGGGATGGGGTAGGAAGGATTAAAAAAAGTTGCCCAGGAACACACAGCTAGTAAGTAAGTGAACTGAAATTAGGTTTGACATCAAGATTCCCACTCTCAGACCATGAGCACTGAAGTCAGCTCACTCAGTTGTGTCCGACTCTTTGGGACCCCATCGACTGTACCCCGCCAGGCTTCTCTGTCCATGGGGATTCTCCAGGCAAGAGTGAAATGGGTTGTCATGCTCTCCTCCAGGAGATCTTCCTGACCCAGGGATCGAATCCAGGTCTCCTGCATTGCAGGCAGCTTCTTTATCGTCTGAGCCACCAGGGAAGCCCCACCCAAGTCAGCTGGACCAGGGCTTAAATGCTGACTTTAAACTTACCAGCTGTGTGATCTCTGGCATGTTATTTAACCTCCCTGAGCCTGCATTTCCTCATCTGTACATAAGTGACAGGTTTAGGTGAGACGACCTCTGAGGTCTCTTCTGTCTGGGACACTGACTAACCAGCCCCAAGGCTATGCTGTTATAACCTCTGATCTGTGCAACTTGGGGAAGAGGTCACACAGCGGGGCTGCAGGCCTTAGGACTGTTGTGATCCTAGGGGACATCGGGGCAGACATATCAAGCGCTGAACCTTAGATCAGGGCCAGCATATGTATTGAAAGAACGGGCTAATTCTTTAATTAATTAATACTACCCAGCCACGTCTTGATGAGACCAAAGCAGCAGTGTTTTGACTTGAAAGCAGATCTGGGGTGAATTTTAAGATCCCAGTCTGATTGCCCAAATCATTCAGTATGAAGCTGCATGTCCTTGAGTCCCGGATCCTTTCCTCTTCCTGCCAGTCCACGTCACAGCTCATTAAGGGGCTGATAAGGGGATGGCTGTGCACCGACTCCGACATCCCTGAAGTCACCCCACAAGTCACAAGGCAGCCCAAGGGAGCTGAAGAAATGGGCTCAAGGTCACTGAGTACATGAGTAAAACAGGAGGAGGATGGGCCGTACAGCTTTCTGAGGTTTAAACACTAGAGGGCGCCTCGACCGGGGGTTCTAAACAATAAGACTGCCTTGGGAGGGGTTCGGGACCTTAGAAGAGCCAAACATTCTTTTTTGCGGAAGCGTGGACATCATTGGCTAGGAATTTGAGCCTTAAAGATGGCAGAAGGCTTCACCCCCAGCCTGTCCCTGTGAGAGGCTCTCAGGGCCCCCTGGGCCTTCTATGGTCTTCCACTGATGGCCTGCAAGCCTCACTCTGCCAGCAGGGCCTCCCTCCCGGACTCTAGGAACCAGACAATTCATGGTCTCACTGAACAAGTCTTGCTACTGATCTCGCTGAGTCACTGAAAATGCTATCAGGAAAACTCCTAACCACCATCCCACCTCAGCCCTTAAATACTTTCCACATGCTTTTGTCTATATAGAACTTTCCATCATGCATTGCCAAGGATTGCTTACTCAATACCCCTACTAACATTTTTATCCTTGAAGACTGGGATTTAAAAAATGTATCTTTTATCCCAAGTTCGGTACATATAAAAGGTGGCGTGTGTTTAGTCTCTCAGTCGTGTCTGACTCTTTGTGACCCCATGGACTGTAGCTTGCCAGGCTCCTCTGTCCATGGGGATTCTCCAGGCAAGAATATTGGAGTGGGTTGCCATTTCCTCCTCCAGGAGATCTTCCCGACCGAGGGATCGAACCCAAGTCTCCTGCATTGGCAGGTGATTCTTTACCAGTGAGCCACCTGGAAAGCCCATATATAAAGGATTACAATCATGTTAATTTAACAGATAAAGAGATGAGAGGAAAGAAGGAAAGAAAAAAGCAGGCAAAGGTGAAAAGGAAGAAGAATACAAAGGAAGGGACTGGGCTTATGCGGAACTTCCTTGGTAACACCTCCGTCCAGCTGAGGTCGTGTGCTATGGTGGGATTCTGGAGTTAGACGCATCTGGGTTCAAATCCCAGCCCTGTCTCACCCTGATGGCGTGCCTTCAGACAAACCATTCAAGCTCTCTGTTTAGGTGGCACATTTGTAAAATGAGGATAACAATGAACTATTAATAAAAGGTATGTTCTGAGAGGATTATGTATGTAAAGCCCCCTACACGTTGGCACTGGCTGGGAGCCTGCAGGGCCTCCCTCTGCACTTGGAAAGCACGGAGAGGGACGGTTCGGTTCAAGGTCACCCTAAGAACCTAGATCTGTGATCTCTGCGTTGGGTGCCGATCGCCTACCCTGACAAGAAACACCCAGTTATGGAAATACAGACAGTGGATTAATAACAACTTAATTTTTACAGATGTTAGTAGTTGGTGAAGAAAACAAGCACTCTGGCCCTGGAAGAACTGTTTACAGTCTTGCTCTAACCAAATGATGATTGACATTCCAGGATGCTCACCTGCCTTTTAATCAAGTCTCCACATTCACCCTGAAAATTTACAGCCTTCCCAAGTGCACCTTGCCCTGGTCTGTAAGGGCACACTAAGGATAGCAGAAAATAATACAAGAAGTAACGGAACAGCCGTAACTGTGACCAATGCCTCTGGCAGCTGGTCCCTTTTCCCTGGCTATTTAGCCATGTCTCTTCGACAGCCCATCTCAAGCATCAAAGTCAGCTGATGTAGGTGTGGTCTACACCAGGGCCTGTCCAAGCTCTGCCAGGGTACCGATGATCAAAAAAATCATCACAACTGAAACTCCCCTCGGGGTCCAGTGGTTGAGGGTCTGCCTGCCAATGCAGGGGACACGGGTTTGATCCTTGCTCCGGGAACTAGATCCCACACGTGTGTGTGCTAAGTCACTTCAGTTGTGTCCGACTGATCCCACATGTGTGTGTGCTAAGTCACTTCAGTTGTGTCCGACTGATCCCACACGTGTGTGTGCTAAGTCGCTTCAGTTGTGTCCGACTGATCCCACACGTGTGTGTGCTAAGTCGCTTCAGTTGTGTCCGACTGATCCCACACGTGTGTGTGCTAAGTCACTTCAGTTGTGTCCGACTGATCCCACATGTGTGTGTGCTAAGTTGCTTCAGTTGTGTCTGACTCTTTGTGACCCTCTGGACTGTAGCCCGCCAGGTTCTTCTGTCCATGGGATTCTCCAGGCAAGAATACTGGAGTGCATTGCTACGCACTCCTCCAGGGGATCTTTCTGACCCAGGGATCAAACCTGCGGTTCTTACCTACCCTGCATTGACAGGTGGGATCTTTACCACTAGTGCCACCTGGGAAGCCCTAGATCCCACATGCCACAGGGCAACTGAGCCTGTGTGCACAGCCACTGAGCCTGTGCATCCGAGAGCTGGCACTCCACAACAAGAGAAGGTGCCACAATAAGAAGCCTGTGCATGGCAATTAGAGAGTAGCCCCTGTCTACTGCAACTGGAGGAAAACCCTGTGCAGCAATGAAGGCCCAGCAACGCCAAAAAATAAATAATTAAAAAAAAAGCAGAACAAACAAAAAGCACCTGAATTATCCAAGAAGTGAACCCAGCCTCTAAGCCATGTTTATGGGTCGAAGCCTCTATTCCTTAGCCATTACAGGTGATAGAGTGGGACCGGAAGAGCCGCAGGGCACGGATCACGGTAGCTTTATTCACCAATGACTAATACCAATGTACATATACCACCAGTGCCTGGCTCGGTGCCAGCTCAGGGAAGACTCATGCAATGAACGGACAAATAAATGAAAAAAGCGCGACTGACTGAATAAACAGAGGGTTCATGAGCATGAAGCACAACCTTCTGTCCTTCCATCACCCTCCCCAGCCCACCCTCAGATCCAAACCACCTGTTCTTTCCTTACCCGAGCGATCAGCTCCCCGACCATGCCCGTCCAGGTGCCATTGGCCTCGGGCACACCGTACACGCCGTCCCCGACCAGACGGATCTTGTAGTTGAACCGGAGGATCTCTGCCAGCTCCTGGAGCATGTCCACACAGAAGCCCTCGTAGCGGTCATTGCCTTCCATTTCCTGGTGGTTCCCCTTCAGCATTAAATATGGGTTTTCCTGCAGCAAAACTGGGCAGCTGTCATTCTCATCTTAGCCCTGGCGTCTCGGCCACATGTGATGAGGGGGCCGGGGACACAGGAGGGTGGCGAGAAGGTGGGGCGGAGGAGGGAAGTGGCTTGGGTAACGGGACACTTTGGAGGTGGCGGTTACCTCCCTTTCCCAACTTCAGGGCGCTTCCCTTACCAGGAACACGCAAGGGCTTACTGCACAGAGCGTCCAGTGGGAGCCCCTCTACCTTGTTCAAGGTTGCCATCTGACCCCATCTCCCATTTCATTCCATCTTTTCCCCCCCTTTTCTTTTGTTTATTCCACACAGACTGATCTCAGGGCATTATGAGATGCAAGGATGCTGATGACAGAACAGGGGAGGTTCCTAAATGCACTGTATGACCGCAACCCAAGGCAGAACGGGTCCAGCCATGGGGGTTGGGAGAAGGGCTGGGTCTCTCAGGTGAACGTCCAGGGAAGGTTCCATGGAGGAGGTGGGGCGAAGGCTGGGCTCCGGAGGATCACAGAACACTGGCAGATGGAAGCAGCGTGGACAGAGGGCTGCATGGGCAGGGGAAAGGCAGGATCAAGGACATAATCCCCAGTGAGATGGAGCTCAGCCCATTCAGCAGATGATGGAGGCACCCCTGGGTGGGAGCCTGGCTTGTGGGTAGGGGTGGGATGGGAGGATAAATTTAGAAAGATGAATTAGGGTCAGCATGGGCCTTGGATGCCAGGGTGAGGAACATCACACATATATAGTAGGGAAGCACTCAGAGTTTGAGAGACTCAAAGACGTGAGTGAAGAATATGACAAAGTAAGCGAGAGAGAAGGTCTGTGAGTGAGGACAGAGCTCTCCTGCTAGGAGATGCTGATTCCCGAGCTGTGCTTTGGCTCAGGCGGGTTTCAGAGCTGGACAAGGCACAGAGACGGTCAGGTGGATGCCAGGATGGGTGTGGAGCACAGAGGGAGGATCCTCAGACCCTTGGACCCTGAGCAGGAGACTCAGGATGGTGTCATCATGGCCGCGGATGGTTTGAAATGGAAGAGGTTTTGGAGCATGTTGAATTCGAGGTGCTGGTAGGCGGTTCAGGAGCAGATGTGTGACTGAATGTTGGAATCCAGAGGGATGGCAGGATCGGGGGCACAGATGGGGCGGCCTCTGGATACAGGCGGTGGCTGAGCGGCAGGATATGGGAGGCCATGGAGGGGGAGGGCAGCGGAGGGATAAAACCTGATCTGGGGGCGGGGGTGAATGAAGAGCAGCCACAGAGCAGGACACAGCAGCAGCCAGAAAAGCCGAAAATCAGGAAAAAGTGGTCATGAAGGTCAAGGGGGTGGGGGGTCTCAAGCAGAAGAAGGCAGGCCCTCCCACCCAGAGGGGAAGCAGGGCGGTGAAAGGGCAACTGGGTCACGTGTCACTGGAGATGTTCGAAGGCAGACTGGGGGTGTTGGGGGGAGGTGTTGGCAGAACCCTGCAGGGGTGGCGTGAATGAGAGGAGCACAGGGGACGGCGGGGGTTGTTGGGAGGTTAGGAGATAAGGGCCAGTGGCAGAGCGCCTCTCCTCCACCCAACCGCTCCCAGTCACGTCTCTCTCCAAACTTCAGCTCCCCTCTACCAGCAACGGCCACCACCGACCCCTTGATGCATGATCCCCTAAGCTGGAGGGTAGTCCAAGGGCAGCAGGGTGAAGGGGGGGTGGTCTTAGGATGGGAGGGACCAGAGTATACGTGCAGGTGGAGAGGGAGGGAGCCCTAGAAAAGGCAAGATAGAGAGGGAAGAAAGAAAAGTGAAAGTCAGGGCAGCAAGGTCCCAGGAGGGCCAGGGTCAAGGCGGACTCGAGTCTGGGAAGTGGACCTGAGGGTGGAGAGGAGGGCCAGGGTCAGTGGCTTCAGAGAGGGAGGGAGGAGGGCAGAGGTAAGAACCGCGCCAGAGTCGTGCTGCGGGCAGGAGGGAAGGCTTGGCTCCTCTGGAGAGGTTTGCTCAGGGGATACGATGGGGATGACAGAGAGGAGCCTGGGGTTGCCCAGGTCCAGCCGAGTCGAGGCTGAACGCAGAGGGGTAGCTGGGAGCAGGACGTGGAAGGAGAGGTGGATTCAGAGATGGGCAGGAGGTGAGATGGCTGAGCATCACGGTGCAAACAGTTCTAGAAGCCAAGAGAGGAAAGTGCTGAAATGCTGGCTTGCTGAGCTCGGGCTGGAAGGGGCCTCTGGGCTGGGGAAGATCAGAGGTCATGAGCGGAGGAAGGGCGAGAGCAGTCTCGTGGGTGTGAAGCAGAAGAGGGGAAGGTAGGAGGCTCCACGCCAGGGGGAGAGACCGCTGAGTTGAAGGTGATGTGATTCTGGTTTATGTGCACTGTCCTGTCAATGAGACGCAGCCAGGCTCCCTGCCTTCCATACACACAGTCCTCGGCTCAAGGGCTCTTCTCTGCCTTCTGTTTAACCTAATGCAACACTGTCCTTGGGGTCCCATTGCCTCCTCTGTCACCCATCCACATTTGAGAACTGCTACTGTGCTCCCAGCCAGGGTCCCAGACACACACCCTCCATCTTCCTACACCTGCTGCCTCCCAGGCAGGATGTGCGTGGGCCTGGGACTGACTCCTCATGGTGTCCCCACCTGGCTCCAGGGTTCAGCATCTGCGGATTGTGTGGGTAAAAAGTGCTGAAATGGCCTCATTGACAGAGCATAGCTGGGGAGTTTCCATGTCTGGGTTGGAAGGCAACCTCCTAGGGTATCTTTAATGACCCCAAGGAGTTTCACAAAATTCCTCTCCCTGAGCACTCTTAAGTTAATTTAAAATCCACTGGCATATTTAGAGTGAATAAACACAAGGCCAGTGTTAGAGGGAGGGGTCACAGGCATTTTGGAAAGTGTAGGGGCTGAGTGCCCCGTGGTGGCAAGGGCGTTGGGAGAACAAAGATAGTGATGTGGGCAAAAAGCTTAAGCCGGGTTCTGACACAAGGTGGGGTATTTGCTGCAGCTAATTCGGGGTATTCCGCTGGAGGAGGGCATGGCAACCCGCTCCAGTATTCTTGCCTGGAGAATCCCCACGGACAGAGGAGCCTGGCGGGCCACAGTCCATGGGATCACAAAGAGCTGGACACGACTCAGTGACTAACAACAACAGCTCTGTGTAGTAGCTGGTGCTAACATGAACCACAAGTCCCAGCTGCACCCTGTCGAGAGCAGGACACAACAGGACTATGTGCTGAGTTTTAAGGGATAAACCGTTCGGGATGACCATGTGCCGAGGCTCTCTTCCAAATGGTCACCAGGACCTGGGCCATGAGCCTGAGGATGGGCAGCAGGGTGCGGGCTCAGGCAGCCCTTCAGAGGCAGAGAAGGCCCCAGCAACCTTGCTGTGCGCTGTCCCCTCAGCCAGGACCGTTGCCCAGTGTGGCCCCAGTCAGCCAGGCATGCCCAGATCTGGGGGTCTAGGTGACACCATCCCCCCTCATCCTGCTGACGTTTTCACACCGCTTTGGATGCGCTAAGGTTGAGCTGGGACGGGGGTGACAAAAACTCTGTGAGCTGGAATTGCCTCTCCATCCTTTGCTGTGACTGTTCCCTCTGCCTGGCATGTCCCTCCCAGACTGCCACGTGTCACCTCACCCCCATCAGGTCTGCTCAGACCTGCCCTTCTCAGTGAGGCCAGCACCCCACTCCCCTTCCCCAGCTCTGTCTATACCCTTGCACCCAGAACTGAGCCCAGAACATAGGCATGCCCCCCAGATACTCGGTAAATGAATGGAATTATTCAGTGACCCCTGTCTCATACCATGTGAAGGGAAAACCCGTGATTTGGCATTCAAGTCCCTAAGCATTGTGGGTCCAACCCACTTTTCCAGCCTCAGGCCTTCCCTCTCTACCTATGCCCATGTCCTAGCAACCTGCCCTTTCCTGCGTTTCCTGAGTGCCTGACAAAGCTCCCCTTTGTCCACTTCTCCCTCCTTATCTCTCGCTGTCTTTTGAGGCCCATCCTCAAGGTCCCTCTTCTTGGAAGGCTTTGCTGACCATCCTTTGCTGGGATGGGACCTCTCCTTCCTTCAAACCCCGCAGTGCTAGACATGAGCCTATTTCTTGCCTTTTTTCCTGCTCTGCTTACAGTAGATCAGTTATTCCAATCCAGGGCTCCTGGGCCCCTGGAGTTTATGAACGTAGTGATGGAGGTCCCTGAACTCTTTTTCATTATCTTGAAAGCCTAATCTTTCAAAAGACGTCCTTTTCTTAACAGACACATTTCCAGACTTTGCACAGTTAGCAACGATAAGGCTGAACAGACTCACTAATAGTTGAGTCTGTTTGGAGCTGGAATTACATCAGTGCAGCCACACTGGTTATCTCTTGCTGATAAGACGCTGGGCCAGACAGGGAAGTAGGCTTTTGATTAGTTAAAAGGAGGTGGAGGAAGGAGGAAAACTCATTATTACTTAAAATATGCAGCTCGTTTAATTGACAAATCTTTAAAAACATGATGTCATTGTAGGTGGGGGGAGGGGAGAAGTAAACGACTTTGGCCATGAATGCACTTGACTCCTACCATCTACTAAATTACAGCCTCTTTGAGGACAGAGACTGAGTCTTACTCATCTTCGTGTCCCCAGGAATGAACACAGTGCCTGACACACAGCGGGAAGGGCTGGGTAATCATCGAAGAGAATTGGATCAAATAAAAAAGGCAGATGGTCCCTTTCTCTGTAGATTGAGAACTTTCCTTTGATCGTTTGGAAATGAAGAAATCACAGGCCATAACAACCCACTGAGTTCAGGTGTCCACTGCAGGGGTGCCATTTGTACACGTAGGCACCAAGCAAAGCAGGCTGCCGTGAAAGAGTAGGGGCCACCCTGGTGTACTTCTCCCCCCCGTGTCTTAAGGTGCCCTGCCCTTGGCTGTGCACAGATGCCCCGGTTGTTGGGGTCCCCCCATTAGAGACATCCACAAACTGCCATCTCACCACCCCATCCCGCTTCCCCAGCTGCCTTGGAACTCATCAGATATCATTTCCATATGAAGCAGCAACTTGAGTTTAATTACACTGTCATAAATTGGCCTCGGCGCTGTGATTAGAGCTCCCATCTTCTGTTCCTGGGGAGGCTGCAAGAAGGAGGAGGCACCCCGGGGAGCAGCAGCTGGGAAGCCCTGGGGGCACCCGCTTACCAGGATGGTGGTGACGACCAGGGTGGTGTTGAAGAGGCTGTCAGAGACGTTGGAGGCGTACAGGCGGCTGTCCATGCTGAGGCCGTCTGCCACATGCCACTGGCCAATCTGAGGAGACCAAGGAGAGAGGCTGGGAAGGGCTGGGGGGAGGTGGAGGCTAGGGAGCTGGGGTGCTGAGGTCCCACGAGACTCCAGGGCTGGGGGAGTTGAGAGGCCAGTCCCCTGCCTCTGGCGGGGCTACAGTTAAGTCACAGAAGGAGGGAACCATGCAGAGTATGGAGCAGAGGGGCTCAACTGGGACGGGGCTACTAGGGTTGGAGGGGTCAGGGAAGGGTAGGGAGACTGTGAAGGAAAACAAGACTTAAGAGAGAGGTGGAGAGGAAAATGGGAAAAGAAATCAGGAATGGGGGTGACCTAAATTGGAAGGAAATCCAAGAAAGAGGAGATATAGGTACACACAAATACATACAGCTGATTCACTTTGCTGTACAGCAGAAACGAACACAACATTGTAAAGCAACTATACTCCTATAAAAACTGAAAACAGAAAAAAGAAATCACGAATGGAATGCAGTTCAGGGACGCCCTCTCACCCAGAAGGGTGGGGAGCCGGAAGAATTGCATTAGCTGGAGGCAGGACTGAGCCGCACAGCTCTTTCACTCTATCCTGCCTTCAGGAAGCCTCATCATCTAAACAAGAACCAGCATGGCTACCACGTGGCATTTACTCAGCTCTTCAATAAATGCCCGCTGGATGGTTCAGTGGATGCATGAACCATAAGAAGGAAGATCCAGGCTCTGGTTTTGGTGGAGTCACTTGCTGACTGTGAGAACCTTGGCAGGTTACTTGAATCTTTCCCAGTCTCCATTTCCCCAGCTCTAAATGGGGGTGGCAATGTTTGCCCTGCCTTCCCAGAACAAATGGAAATCACGCAAATGCCAGTTTGATGTTACATTATTCAGCCAGACCCAGGACCTCAGATCTCAACTGCATCACCCCAGAAGTGACTGAACTTCTTTGAACACATTTCCTCATCTGTAAAATGGGAATAATACAAACCTCATGGGGTCATTGTGAGAATGGATTTAAGCTGAAACTCAGTACCTGCTAGTTTCCTTCCTCTTCATTGTCTTGACTAGAGAGGGGGAAAAAAATCCATAACTTAGTTCCACTTTCTAAGAAAGTCACCTAAATCGAAATTCAACATCATTGGGTTTTTACAGAATTTGTTTGTTTTCCCAGTGGAACCCTTTTTATAGCTACACATACGTGTGTGTGCTACCAGTACCTTTCTACTAGCTGGATCCCCTGGCAAACCATTTCTGTTGCTGGGTGTTGGAGGTGGGCAGCCAGGAGGGCCGGCTGGCAGCTGGCTAGAAACCCAATGAAATGCACACATCCGCCTTTGCCAGGCATCGCCAGGCACCAGCAGCAGCTTCCCTGGAAAATTCTCACAGGTTCCATGGATGCCACATGGCTCTACCCACCAGAGCTGGGTTCTGGATTCCTCTGGTGGAAGCTCCAACCACAGTAAAGACTCGTCTCACCTTTGCCTCTGGACCCACCCCCAGAAGGCTGACAGTCACGGGGAGCAGGAACCGTCTCTCTGACATCATGGTCTGGAGCTTAAAGAGGGGAGGGCCAGGCTGGAAACCTCCATTTCCAGCAAGAGCTCCGATGCTCTCTACAGGTATGCTTTTCATCTGTCAAAGGAGAGAAGGGGGCTTCCCTGGTGGCCCAGTGGTTAAGAATCTGCCTTGCAATATGGGGGACAGCGGTTCGATCCCTGGTCCTGGAAGATCCCACATGCTGTGGGGCAACTAAGCCCTTGCGACACAGCTACTGAGCCTGCAAGCTGCAACTACTGAGCCTGTGCACCAAGAGCCTGTCCTCTGCAGCAAGAGAGGCACCACCATGGGAGGCCTAGGCACCGTAACGAAGAGTAGCCCCCGATCTCTGCAACTAGAGAAATTCCATTCGGAGCAACAAAGACCCAGCACAGCCAGAAACAAATACACAAATAAACAAAAGAGAAAAAAAACTTTCTTTTTTTTTTTAAAAAAAGGAGAGATGACCAAAAGCCCCTCTCCAAGCTTCAGCAAGGATGCCACTGGTGTCTCCACCTCTACAAAGGCAGATAGGTACCGCGCGAGTTCCTGATCATTTTAGCTTACCGGCAGCGCCTCCTGCCCATCCACATGGGAAGCCTCGACTAGATAAAGAAACTGAGGCCAAGATAAAAGAGCCCACCCAACAACTTGCCTGAGGTAACCTCGCCATCAGCTGAGACACCTGAGCTTTAACCCCTGTGCCCTTAGCCCCAGATCGCCTTGACAAGGATGCCTTCGTGGCCTCCTGTCTGGTTCTTCCAGCGTCCTGCCGCATGTTCTGTTTGCATGTCCGTCTCCCCTGCTAGTCTGTGGGGGAGGGATTGGCTTGTTCAGGCTCACCCCACAGTTTTTTGCTCAGGGACCAGTACGTAGAAGCAGAGGAAACCATCATCTCTCATAGGCTGAGTGTTCCTGTCGCTGAGGCAAGAGCAGGAGGCGGGCGAGCCTCCTCTGGCTCCCTTTAGTGCCCCTGGAGGGATCAGCGAGATCAGCCTGAGCTGCCTGGCCTCTGCTCCTCTCTCTGTTGGGGAGAGAGTTTGGGAGGATGAGGGATGAGCCACAAGATTTTCATGTGAAGGGGGAAAGGGGACAAGAGTTACCAGACACCTCTTGTGCTGAATGAGCTCTATCAGCTGTTTGAATTTTCCCAGCAATCTTGTGGAGCAGTGACAGTGTGTTCATTTTATTTACAAGGAAACTAGAGTGCAGAGGTTTAGTGACCTGCCTAAGGTGGTGGCTCAGTGGTTAAGAACTTGCCAGCCAATGTAGGAGATGTGGGTTTGATCCCTGGGTCAGATGATCCCCTAAAGAAGGAAATGGCAAGGCACTCCAGGACTCTTGCCTGGAAAATCCCATGGACAGAGGAGCCTGGTGGGCTACAGTCCATGGGGTTGCAAAGAGTCANGGCTCAGTGGTTAAGAACTTGCCAGCCAATGTAGGAGATGTGGGTTTGATCCCTGGGTCAGATGATCCCCTAAAGAAGGAAATGGCAAGGCACTCCAGGACTCTTGCCTGGAAAATCCCATGGACAGAGGAGCCTGGTGGGCTACAGTCCATGGGGTTGCAAAGAGTCAGACACAACTTAGTGACTGAACAACAACAAAGTCACTTAGATAGCAGGTGCCAAAACTTTCCTGTGTCCACTGCTGTCTCTGGGCTGGGGATGCTAATGTGCCCTCTATGTAAGCAGCCTGGCCAGCCAGAGGAAAGGCTCAAAGGAGCCTCAGCCATACAGCAAGAACCCAGGACACAGCTTTTTTCTCTCCTGGGATTTTATATCCACAAAAGCAAGTGAAATGAGTCTGCTTCCCTATCTTCAAGACGGCTAGAACTGGCTCCTTCTGACCTCCTAGGACCAGAAGGGCCAGATTTGAACAGAAGGACCTAAAAACAACTAGTCCAGACGTCAGCATCTGGATGTTTGGGACAGGACTGAACTTCTCAGAGTCCTGTCCCCTAAGCATGCCCTTCACAGGACCAGCAAGGCCTCACCCCCTACCAGTTCTGCACCCTCACTGTTCTCAGGGGACCCAGGTCTGACTAACCGCCTGCCCCAGCCCGGGACTCCCCGTCTGACCCAAGCTACGAGATGGGTTCGCCCAAAACCTAGGGATATAAATGATTTACCCAGAGCCAGATCTGACAGCCTGAGCCATGTCCCCTGCCACCTCCCACCTCTGGGGACATGGCGAGGAGATGAATTAGCCCCCAAGCTCCAGTCAGGAAATGACTCTCCCCCCCAACACTCCCATTAGCCCCCAAGAAATTAATAAACTCATCAGATCCAACAAAGCGGCTTGGCAGCTACTACCCAGAGCAATCTAATTGCAGAAAGGCAGTGGGAGGGAGAGCGAGAGGCAGAGCCAGGAGCCCTGGGATACAGGCTAATTGCCCCACCCACTGGGCACCTTCCATGCCACACACATGCCAGGGGTGGGCAGGAGCCACAGCTCTCATCACTGACAATCTGTGGCTCTGCCTCTAGCCAAACTCCCTTGCTCCGCCCCACTGACACCTGCCCCCAACCTCCTGCAGGAACAGCTGCTTTGTAAGCCTCTTCCACATGTCCACACGTGCCAGCTAGATTATGCTGCAAATAATGTCTTCCTGGGGCCCTCTCTTTGCGCTTTCTCTCTCTCCCACTTGCTCTACTTTCCCACTAGAGATCCCAGGAGTTGCAGGGAAGAGAGGAGAGGGTTTGGATTTAGACACCACCACTGCAAACCTATACAGCACCTTCAGGCAGGTAGGAAAATGACATCCCCCTGGGCTAATGTAGTCCAGCAGGTGCACAGCTGGGCATGCTGATTCCAGCCTCCACTCACCACTGAGCAGCCCACAGTCTGCACTATGCATGCAACAGCCCCAGTGTTAGAGCACCTGAGTTGAACTTGACTTCTCTGCTTCCGAGCTGTGTGACTCTGGGTGAGTTACTTAATCCCTCTGAGCCTGTGTTCCTCATCTATAAAATGGGTGTTAAAATAGTAATGATTACCTCCTAAGGGTTCGTAAGGAGATTAAATGAGATAATATATGTGCAGAGTGCTAGATAAGCATTCATTTAATTTGTAATGTCATTGCTTGAGACAGAAGGTGGGGTCTCTTCTGTGCCCCGCACTTTGCACTGTAGACTTTGGGTTATGAGATTAGACTAGGGTCTCTCTGGTGGCTCAGATGGTAAAGAATCTGCCTGCAATACAGGAGACCCGGGTTTTACCCCTGGGTCGGGACTGTCCCCTGGAGGAGGGCACGGCAGCTCACTCCAGTATTCTTGACTGGAGAATACCGTGGACAGAGGAGCCTGGTGGGCTGCAGGGGGCATGGGTTTGATCCTGGTCAGGGAACTAGATCCTGCATGCTGCAACTAAGACCTGGCACAGCCAAATAAACAAAGCTCTTATTTGTCCATTTCAGTGATGTGAACACTCCCACTGAGGCTGATTTCAAGCTGCCAACATGTAATCATGGGACACTGAGTTGGGAAGAGAAGTGTAATACTGGGGAGGAGGGTAGCTCAGGCTAGCTGGTGAGCTGGTTCTAGGACATCACTAGTGCCACCAGGCTCACAGGTCCCAGGATGGGCACCCATTTATGTCTAGGAATCTCACTGCCACCCTCCTTATGAGTAAGGAAGGTGACCTCTGCATAAGGTAATAATTTACCTGAATCCCAGAGCTGAGACATGGAAAAAAAACCCAGGATTCAAAACAAGGCCAATATGCAGCTTTATTGAGATCATGATATTAAAAAAAAAAAGTCTATCCCTTCTCATTACTGATTCTATGTTCTTTGAAGGAACTAGAAGTACTTTGTCAAATATGAAAATTGATATGATATGGGATATCATGGGGCATTATGGGATATCCCAAAACATGATATGAGATGTGTCTGCACATGCACAGAAAGTATCATTTACCCAATTTCCCCAAAGGAGAAAGAATCCATATAAATTAATAATAATCTTGCTCTTTTAAGCACTAAAATTGGGGGGGGGGAATTTAATTATTTATCTGAAAGTATTTCCCAAAATTCTTTCCAAGGGAATTATATTAATACTTTCTGCTGTCCTCTTAAACAGAGTGTGTGTCTTTACCTTAATGCAGTGTCATCCTTTTGAAGCCAATTACTACCCTGTCCTGTGATACAGTACTGCTTATCGGTTTCTGAAATGTGGTGGCCTCTCACCCTCATTTCTGTGTTTTCATAAGTTAATTTGTCTGCTTTTCATAGTATCGCTTTTCTCATGCTGAACTGTCATTTCTGACTGCTATCAGGATAGCTGTCTTGAAGAGGCTCTGTCCTTCCAGCAGCTGTGTTTAAGATCCCTGGCTGAGCAACCAAGGGACCAAGCTTCAAAGAACTGTTGTAGGAAAAGCAGAGATAAGGTCTGATGGGGCCTAGGGCCTTTAGCGAACAGACTCTGTGACACTGATAAGGGCAGCCCACAGTCCCTCGGAGAGGCGACTGCCGTACACTTGAATGAGTGTCAGAGACCTGCTTTTGGTCTGCTGTGTGACCCCGAGTCAGCATAAGCAAGCTGGTCACTCCCTCAGCACAGCATCGTGGGAAATGCTTGTCCAGGAGCCCTGACCCCAGGTGTCCCCTGATGCTTTCTGAAAGCGCTGGTGGTGGAGTCTGGAGATCTGCATTAGCATCCAGCACCGTGACCACAGGGCAAGTCACTTAATTTCTCCAAGTCTCATGCTTCCCAGCTTCCATCCTCATCCAAGCTCCCAATGAACTTGGCTGGGGCTGGGAACCTCCAGGGCCTCTGTTTGTTCTGTTAGACTCTTGGGAGCAGCCAGCCATCTCTACAAAGCCTCAACTGTGCTCACACTGGCCCCTGCTGAGACCCTTCAACTCTTAAGGATAAAGACCAGGGTCCTTAATACTAAGCCCTCCACACCCACCGGGCCCTACAAGGCCTGGCCTCTGCCCACCCTCCCAGTTCAACTCATACCCTCTTTCCTGGCCTTATCTTTGCTCCAGGCAAAACTTTCAGTTCAAGTGCAATAAGCTTCCCATCAGGGTCTCTTGTGCCTGCCATTCCCTCTCTGGGACTCTCCTTGCTGCCCGACCCCCTGCCTGCAGCCCCACTTTAGCTAGTTCAGGGGTTGGCAGACCACAGACTGTGAGTTGAATTCAGCTCGCTGCCTGTTTCAGAAAATAATGTTTTATTGGAACACAGTCACACCCATTCATTGATGTACGTTTGTGACGACATTCATCTACAACAGTAAAGCTGTAAAGTCTAAATTTTTACCCTCTGGGCCTGTTTACAAGAGAAGTTTTTCAAACTTTGATCTAGTTTGTATCTGTCAACCCCTCAGGCCTCAATTTAGTAATCACTACCTCTAGGAAGGCTTTAACTCCCAAAGTCAAACTTCTCCCAGAACCACATTCTTTTCCTTTAGAGCATCTGTCTCAGGCTGTCATTATACATTCATTAATGAGCCCATCACTCACTGCCTGTCTTTCTCCCTGGTCCGCTCTTAGTCCTGCCCAGAGAAGCCACATGCCTCCAGCTCCCAAGCCCTCCTGCTCCCTCCCGCCTAGAATCACTAGAGGCTGTCATTTTGCCGCTTTGTTCTCTTCCCAGTAAGTAAAAAGAGATTCATTTTTAAAGCCCTGAAGGATTTCCTCACAACCGTACCTGCCTCCATGAGTATGCACATGGCTCTGTAACATTTAATATTTCGTGTACGTTTAGATGATTGTTCTTTGCTCTCAGCACTGCCAGGATCCAGTTTCTAGACAGGCTGACATAGCTCCAAGGCCGGACAAGTTCTTCTGCTCCAGAGTCAAGAGTTTGCAAACACTTACTGATCACCTTTGCACACCGGGCACTCAGCCACATAATTTAATTACACAAATTCCCTTGATTCTGAGAAACAACTCTGTTATCATTCCCATCTGAGAAATGTAAGCACTTCAGACAAGTTTTTGTTGAAAGAATGAATGCATGAAATAAATGAATTCATTTGGTTGAATGAATGAATGAAACTCAGACTCAGAGACATCAAACTTGCTGAGGATCACAGTTAATATAGGATGAAACTGGAATTAAAACTTGGGTTCTGTTTACTGCTCTACCATCCGGTTGGGTTAGGACAAGTGCAGGCTACCCTGACCTTAAGTTCTGGGCCTTCACACACACCTCTTTCATCACCGTGAACTTGTTCTTTGGAGATTACAGCCCTGAAGGGATCCTGTGCAGGAGTCCACAAGAGTGATCCTGACCAAGGTATAGGGTCGTTTCTTAGGGACTGAGCATAGGAATTCACAAGGGGAGGGCACCAGAAGAGCCACATTTTCTTAACTCCTCTGCCATGCATAAGCTGTGTGACCTTGAGTGAGTCACTTAAGCTCTCTGAATCTTCCTTGGCTGCAAAACGGAAATGAATGAATTAGCCTACCCATAGTACAGCAATACTGTTCCCAGTCAACTGAGCTGTGTGTGTCTTGGCTTTTGTGCATGCTTCATCAGGCATGTCCGATTCTTTGCAACCCCATGGACTGTAGCCCACCAGACTCCTCTGTACATGGAATTTTCCAAGCAAGGATACTGGAGTGGGTTGCCATTTCTTACTGCAGGAGATTTTCCAGATCCAAGAATCGAATCCTTGTCTTCTGTGTCTCTTGCATTGGCAGATGGATTCTTTACCACTGCACCACCTGGAAAGCCATGATGGCTTTTGATGAGTGATAATAAGCCATGGACTGGTTCCAAACAGGAAAAGGAGTACGTCAAGGCTGTATATTGTCACCCTGCTTATTTAACTTATATGCAGAGTACATCATGAGAAACGCTGGACTGGAAGAAACACAAGCTGGAATCAAGATTGCCGGGAGAAATATCAATAACCTCAGATATGCAGATGACACCACCCTTATGGCAGAAAATGAAGAGGAGCTAAAAAGCCTCTTGATGAAAGTGAAGGAGGAGAGTGAAAAAGTTGGCTTAAAGCTCAACATTCAGAAAACGAAGATCATGGCATCTGGTCCCATCACTCCATGGGAAATAGATGGAGAAACAGTGGAAACAGCGTCAGACTTTATTTTTTTGGGCTCCAAAATCACTGTGATGGTGCCTGCAGCCATGAAATTAAAAGACGCTTACTCCTTGGAAGAAAAGTTATGACCAGCCTAGATAGCATATTCAAAAGCAGAGGCATTACTTTGCCGACTAAGGTCCATCTAGTCAAGGCTATGGTTTTTCCAGTAGTCATGTATGGATGTGAGAGTTGGACTGTGAAGAAGGCTGAGCGCTGAAGAATTGATGCTTTTGAACTGTGGTGTTGGAGAAGACTCTTGAGAGTCCCTTGGACTGCAAGGAGATCCAACCAGTCCATTCTGAAGGAGATCAGCCCTGGGATTTCTTTGGAAGGAATGATGCTAAAGCTGAAACTCCAATACTTTGGCCACCTCATGCGAAGAGTTGACTCACTGGAAAAGAATTTGATGCTGGGAGGGATTGGGAGCAGGAGGAGAAGGGGACGACAGAGGATGAGATGGCTGGATGGCATCACTGACTCGATGGACGTGAGCCTGAGTGAATTCTGGGAGTTGGTAATGGACAGGGAGGCCTGGCGTGCTGCGATTCACAGGGTTGCAAAGAGTTGGACACGACTGAGCGACTGAACTGAACTGAACTGAATAAGCCATTGGAACTTAATAGCACTACTGTCTGCCTGCTAGAAATGCAGCTGAGCAGAAGTCAAGTTCTACCCTGTCATGTGCTCTGTGGCCCTGGGAAGTCAGTTTTGCTGCCTGTAAGACAAGGCCCTTCTCCTCTTACTGGGATGATATAAGGCAATCATAGGGGTGACAAAAGTTTAAAGCCCTATCCAAACGTAAGCTCTTTCTTCCAGATCCTTGTTCTCTAGGGCCATCCAAGGCTGGATGTCATAACACACGATTCACATTTTTAACCTCAGCTTCAGGGTTCAGAGTTGAAGTTTTCACTAGGAAGAATACATACAATATTGTATTAGTGTCTCCTTGAGTACAGAGAACTAATTTCAACATACAGGCAGGAAAAGTGATGGTCTGATGTGAACCACTAGGGGAGGAATTGAGACTCAGTTATAGTTTGGAGTATCTATAGTATAGGTCTGTGCCTTGATATATGACCAGTTAAAAGATTTGTAATGGAAGCCTCATGGTGAACTCCTGACATGAAGAAGTAAAATCTTTACCAAATTTAAATACAGCATCTCCAGTCATAAAACTTCAGTTCACATGGAAGACTGGATCAGAGGTCCCTTGCCTGAGCAGGGTGATCCGGGGAATAAAGGGAGTTGGCTGAAGATCTCGTTCTCCCAGCCAAAATATTCTTTTAGTACAAAATATGTGCTTACATGCAAAATACTGTAAAAACCCAGGGTCAAAGGACAACAGTGGCAAATGGCAAAGGTAATAGGTCAAAAACCATCCTGAGGAAAGATGGGAAGACTTCATATCAAATGACCTCTTTCTGGGCTGATTAAGCCTTCAGCTGAGTTGGTCTAAGGCAGTGTTTTGTTCCACTGTGGCTGCTGCCCATTAGTAGGTTAGGAAATCAATTTAGTGGGTCAAGACCTGCATTTGAAAAATGAAATATATATCCAGAACAGAGCAGAGTGCAACCCACACAGCATGGGCAACTACTGTTTCATAAGCTTTAGCTTCAATTATGTGGGGGTGGGTGTTAATGCATGTCCTGGATTTGCAACCAAAATGCAAGTGATGCTCAAATAGGACAAAAGGGCCTGGCACAGGGGATTCAGACACTGTGCCTGTTCACTGCTCTATGGTCAGCTCCTAACAGAGTACCTGGAAGACAACTGATGCTCAATAAAACACGTTTTTGGCAATAATGAACTCCTATCTCAGTCACTTTTAACTGCAGGACTATGAAAATTATGCAAGCTGATACTTCTGAGCACGTTGTTGTTTAGTCACTAAGTCACGTCCACCTCTTTTGCAACCCCATGCACTGCAGCCAGGATCCTCTGTCCATGAGATTTCCTAGGCAAGACTACTGGAGTGGGTTGCCATTTCCTTCTCCAGGGGATCTTCCCGATCCAGGGATCGAACCCANCTGATACTTCTGAGCACGTTGTTGTTTAGTCACTAAGTCACGTCCACCTCTTTTGCAACCCCATGCACTGCAGCCAGGATCCTCTGTCCATGAGATTTCCTAGGCAAGACTACTGGAGTGGGTTGCCATTTCCTTCTCCAGGGGATCTTCCCGATCCAGGGATCGAACCCACGTCTCCTGCATTGGCAGGTGTGTTCTTTACCACTGAGGCATCAGGAAAGCCCTTGGAGCATGTGCTGAATGTCACATATGGGACTAAATGCTTTACATTTGTTATTTAATCTTCCCAAATACACTATAAGGAAGGTACTACTATCATCCCATTTTACAGATTAGAAAACAGAAGTTCGAAGAGGTTAGATTTCTTGCCCAAAGTTCCATAGTTCATGCAGATTTAAACCCAGGCAGGTCCACTCTGCTGCGCTGCCCCCAAGATATTAATTTTCCTGGGCTGCGGATGTGTTGTTAAACATTTGCAAAACCTTTTCATTGCTATTCCTTATCGATTGGTATTTGTTGTAAAGTTTTCCTGGCTGAGATTCCACATTCCTGGAGTCAGCCTTTGGTTCTGACTTACATATTTATGAGAAGATATGTAAATAAAGCTTGATGAAGGGGACAGACGGGTTCATGGAAAAGGTAAGGCATCAGGAATTCTGGCTTCCTGACATGGCTCTGCCATCAACTGGCTCTGATCTCTGAATCCCAGACGTGACCACTAGTTCTGGGAGCCCTTGGTTAGGCTCACCAGAGCCCCCTTCCTCTGTGGATGCCCAGCCATCCATCAACCTTCCGCCTGAATGTCACCCCCTTGGGCAGGTCCTTCCCAACCTCTCATTCACCATCACAGAGACTCAGGCATGAAGCTCTGAACTTCTCCTTTATAGCACTCATTGTATAATTATTTAGATGATTACTTATTTTGTATAATTATTTAGGTAATTATTTGTTTCAAGTCTATTTCCTGCACTACAAAATCCATTCTATGACTATGCTATACTATGCTAAGTCACTTCAGTCGTGTCCGACTCTGTGCGACCCCATAGACGGCAGCCCACCAGGCTCCCCCGTCCCTGGGATTCTCCAGGCAAGAACACTGGAGTGGGTTGACATTTCCTTCTCCAATGCATGAAAGTGAAAAGTGAAGTCACTCAGTCGT
The DNA here is from genome assembly GCA_006410675.1 of Oreotragus oreotragus. Taxonomy (NCBI): domain Eukaryota; kingdom Metazoa; phylum Chordata; class Mammalia; order Artiodactyla; family Bovidae; genus Oreotragus; species Oreotragus oreotragus. The sequence continues at coordinate 329,582 of SJYX01004509.1, forward strand.
GTCCGACTCTTAGCGACCCCAAGGACTGCAGCCCACCAGGCTCTGCCATCCCTAGGATTTTCCAGGCAAGAGTACTGGAGTGGGGTGCCACAGGACTCTATTTCATTCCTCACATATCCTCAATGCCCAGTGTGGAATCAGCACTTGGTAAATATTTGACAATTGCATTAATAAATTCTGCTTTGGAGCTCCAGCTCCCAGGACAGTGCCTGGGTGCTCAATAAATGTGTGTCAAATTGAATTATGAACTTTCTTTCGGCAAGACCCTTCTTTTTAGTCTTTAGTCATCTTACTTATAATAGAAGGCTCTAGTCTAGCCCCTTCCAGCTCAAACATGAATTTCTGAAAGTTCCAGGTAGGTGTATAACGCAGCATAGTTTTTGAAAGGGCTTTGGGGGAACACCAGGAAGAGACAGTCCTGAGAGGTACTACATAAAGAGGCCTGGAAAGGTGATTGTAGACAAGCACTGGAAGCTGGCTGCCCAGGTATGAAAATGAAGCAGATGGTCACCTATGAGGAGGGTGCCAGGAAGGCCTCTCTCCCACCCGCCAGGAGTCAGCTCTGAGCCCCGCGGCTCATGCCTGGCATCCTTTCCCTAGAGAGCATGGTCTGAGAGCTGGTCAACATGGAAATAAATATCAAAAATGTCAACACATTATTATTATTATTCAATTCAACAGCTATTTATTGAGCCAGTCAGCTGCACACACTACTTACACCTCAAATATTGCATATTGTTCCAGACACCACTCTTTCAGTGGAGCATAGACTAACGGGAGCATGTTCCAAGCACGTCTTCCCTCTTGGCTGAACTCATTACAGTTGGTTCTCATTATTCATGGTAGTTTTGCTCTAACATTGCCACAAACACTGAATTAGGGAGACTGAACCATTTCTCCTAAGGAAAAAACAGGGTTATGTTCCTATGAGTCTCCAGTCACATTTTGATTAACCAATTAACACATAACCTCGATTTCTGTGTGTTTCTGCTGATCGGTATCTTATCTGATACATACTGTTGATTCATTAACATTGACTGAAATCACATTCCAGAAGGAACGAGTAAAGGCAGTCACGGGAAGGATGGATGAGATGTGCGGACCCAAGAAATGGAATTAAGGACAAAAGGAAGAGGTTTCAGAAAAAAAAAAAAAAAAAAAGAATTCCACCCAATAGATGGAGAAACTTTCTAACAGTGACAGCTTTCTAAGATGGGATATGCTGTCCCTGTAGGTAGTGAGCTCCTTGAACGCACTGGAGGATGCCAGCACAGACTCTGCTTCATGAGAACACACCTGCAAGAATCCAAGCGTTTGACCAGCACACTGGTCTGGAGGGTCTTATTAATCCTTTTGGCCTCAAGAGTATGGGATCTAGATCACAATTCTACATCAGGGGAACCAGAAGCAAGGCCAAGGCATCAAGGGACAGATGAGGTCCTTGGACATTGTGAGAAAACAGGAGAAGAGGAGTATGGGGATAATGAATGCAGAAAGACAAAGTCACTGTAGGAAAACTTCAGCCATTCACGCGTTTGCTCATTTCTGGTCTTCTCTCCTGGCTAAACTCATGTTTGGTTCTCATAATTCTTGGTAGTTGTGTTCTATAACATTACCACAAACACTGAATTAGGGAGACAGAACCATTTCTCCTTAGGGAAAAACAGGGCTAGGGTCCTATGAGCCTCTGGTCACATTTCCACCAACCAATTAACACATAATCTGGATGTATGTGTGTTTCTGCCGACAGACATCTTACTTCACACACACTGCTGACTCATTAACATTGAACACAGCACCAGATGCCATGCCTGAACAATGTTTCTCTGATGCCTGTGTCTTCTTTGTAAGGCGCATCGCAGCTTTCTTGCACTTAGGAACACGAGACAGCACTTTGGCGGTAAGTGCAGGGGTCATTTTAAATAGCAAAATCACCAAGAAAAAGCACAAAAATGTGGAAGATGTGATACTGCAGAGACTATGAAAAAAACCCTTGTTTATAGTATAAGCCCAAAGAAGAAGGCAGAGCGTTGCCTCGTTGGACCCCTGCTGGGAATATGCCAGGTGACCCACTCAATTTTTTCCCTGCCACGCACACATCTGTGAAAGCACCATGAGCACTACATTGGGGTTGTTGCTTTTGTGTAGTTGCTAAGTCCTGTCTGACTCTTTTGTGACCCCATGGACTGTAGCCTGCCAGGCTCCACTGTCCATGGGATTTCCCAGGCAAGAATACTGGAGTAGGATGCCATTTCCTTTTCCAGGGGAATCTTCCTGACCCAGAGATCAAACCCTCATCTCCTGCATTGGCAGGCAGATTCTTTACCACTGAGCCACCCGGGAAGGATTGCATTGGGGTTACAAATAGGTTTTAGTGAAGAGACAGATTTACAAATACGGAATCTGCAAATAATGAGGATCAACTGTACTCATCTGCACTTGAATGTCCGGCTCTTGGAAAGATGTGCCCAGACTTCCATCCCGAATCCCCAGTCTCTGGAATATGAAGTGGAATTGGGCCTAACCCTCAACACTCCTCCTGCCAAAGAGAACAAATCGACAGTGGCTCTTTGCAGGGACTCTGGTGACCAATAAGCACTCACTAGGACAAGAATAGAGATGGGTTCATCCCACTTGGCTCTGGCTGAGGTCCTCTCCTCAGCAATGCTCTTAAGCAATCTAAAAGACTCTTCAACTAGCTTAGAGTTTCAGAAGATAAATTTCCCTGAGTAGGGCAGTGAGGATGCTCCTATCATGTTTCTCTTTGGACGGAAATACTGATTTTGATGACTTCTTTTACCTACATCTCAACTCCCTCTTTTTCTTCATATGGTCAAAAATCTCACAGACATTCTTCTAAACATTTTGGAAGTTCATCAAACTAGCATGTCAGTATACACTCAGTCATGGCCAGCTCAGGCTCCTCTGTCCACAGGATTTCCCAGGCAAGAATACCGGAATGGATTGTCATTTTCTTCTCCAGGGGATCTTCCTGACCCAGGCAGTCTCCTGCGTCTCTCGCATTGCAGATGGATTCTTTACCGCTTGAGCCATCAGGGAAACCCAATCAAACCAGCATGGGGTGAGTTCAAGACGGAGACTGCAAACATGAAGGCTCAGCTTCACAGCCCTCTTTCGCCTCCCGAAGATGGAAGCTATTTCAAATTAGCTGCTGAGGAGAGAATTTATCAGAGAGCTCAGGCATGCTTGAGATTTTTCATTTTACAAGAAAATTACTGCCCAAGAGCACAACACAGTCAGGGCATGGAGAGTGCCTGGCTTCATCTGTTAACTCACCGGGTAGAGAAGTTTCTCAGGGAAGCAGTTGTACTAATAATACACAGCTTTGAGCTCTGAGTGGCAGATGCCAACTGAACTAATGGTTCTAATGAAGCATCTGGGCTGAAGGAAGCTAATCACGCCCCATCCTCCAGGAGTCAGGGGAAGGCTGAGAAGGCAAGAAAGCCGAGGAAGCTTTCAGGGATGGACCGAGGATGGTCCATTGCTGCTCCCAGGCAGACGCAGGCTGTGTGGGAGATGGCGTGTGGCTGGACCTCACGGAGCTCCAGGAAGATGGGGCGCTTTTAGGTGGGGGAGGACAGTGGTGTCAGCAGCTCTTGTCTGGACAGGCCCCAGGCATCCTGGGGATTCTTCCAGGAGTAGAGGCGTGACTTCCAATTTTCATTTTGACACCCACTCAGAAACTCTGCAGAATGGAATTGCTCATACCACCGCACGAGAGAGTGGACAAAGGACAGAGGTTGGGGGTGGAAGGAGATGGGGAGGTGGGGGAGGGCTGTGGGGAACCCA
>SJYX01004509.1:333703-487255 GCA_006410675.1 Oreotragus oreotragus
GAGGGCTGTGGGGAACCCATCCTGGAGCAGGGAGGGGTGGGGGTGGGCAGCTGGCAGAATTTATTTCCACTAAGCCTGGCTGTCACGGGCTGGCCCTTGCAGTCCTCTTGCAGGACTCTGGAGTTGCTGCAGGAGTGATATGAGCATATGGCTTGGTCCTGCTTCGTCTCATTCTACTCTGAAGCAGGTGAGAAGTGAGATCCCAGGAATACTGCATGCACAGAGAGAGAAATATAGGAATAGACATCTCCACAAGACACCCAAACTAAAATGTGCACAACAGAGGAGAATCCTCAACACACATCTATGAAAAATATTCCATTCTGTTCTCACCACAACTTGATGACTCACATAAAGCAGATACTATGATGACCATCATTCCTGTTATACTGAGGATGCAATCAAGGAATGGAACTCTGGGAGCTATGCGAGCTCGGACTCGGTCTGAGCCCTTCCACAATCCCACAGGGGCCGCCCTGCACACAGCTCCTTCTCACCTCCCAGAATTTTCCATTCCCCTTGGCCCACCTGCCTGCACTCCCCACACCTCTGGCCTGGAGCCTGCCCTGCGTCTCATCAGAGTTGAGGGATGCAGGCTACTTCTTAGACTAAATTAGCAGCTCTCCCTGGCTTGAGCTGGCTGAAGAGGCACGGGAAGCCGTCTCTCAGAACTGGCAAATTTCTCCAGGCTGAGTTTAGGCAGGATGCGTGATTGGGCATATTACAAGAAATAGATTTCAAACACAGCCCTTTAAAATCCCATTCCTCTGCCCAAAAGCAGCCCCCTGTTTGAAATTTCAAGTAGCTCTAATTTGTTTGTTGGCTGATGTGTGAATAAGCATCGGCAGTCAGTGACTTTTCCATCAAAGCTGATAAGCAGGAAGCCTCTGTGCTTTGGGAGGAAGAGCAAGTCTGTGGGCCAGGGAGGCAGGAGGAGAGGAGGCCCTCAGGTGACACCCTCCCAAAGCCAGCTCACCTGCCCCTTGGCTGTCAGTCATCGTGAGGGTGGCCAGGAGCGCCAGATGCCCTCATAGGAGGGGGTGCTTAATATTAATAGACTTCTAATGAACCAGAGGACTATTGCTGTTAAGAGAACGGAAGCAAATGGAAAGGGAGAAACATATCAATGACTGGAGGGACTTTGACTCCAGTTTTCAAATTCCAGCTGCCAACGGGGAGGCTTGTCATGTGAAATCTCTCTTGAACAAATGAGGAACACTGGACAAAATCCTAGGTCCCCAGGCTCCCTGCACACTTCCCAGGTCCCAGCCCTGGGCTCCGCACACACTAGTCCCTTCGTCACGGATGCATCCTTTCTCCCAGCCCTTGCCGAGTCTCACGCCCAGCTGTGTGGTCCTCGGCTGTAGTCATGGAGTCCTCAAGGAGGCTTGTCCCTCCACAAACCTGGAGTGACAGCAGTCCAAGCGTGCTACAGAGGAGGAGCCACAGGGAGCAGGTGAAAGGAGCGCCTGGAGACTCCCTGAGGGCTCCCCTGGTGGTCCAGCGGTTAAGAATCCAGCTGCCAGCGCAGGGAAATGAGATCGATCCTGGTCTGGGAAGATCCCACATGCTTTGGGGCAGCTAAGACGGTGCGTCACAGCTACGGAAGCCAGCACGCTGAGAGCCTGTGCTCGGCCACGAGAGAAGTGAGCGCAGTGAGAAGTCCAAGCACCACAACCAGAGAGTAGCCCCCACTGGCCGCAGTGGAGCAAGCCTGCAGGCAGCAGTAAAGACTCGGTGCAGCCCACACTAAACACGTTATCAATAACTAATTAATTAAGAAAGACTCCCTGAGAAGGGGCTCTGTGATCTGAGCTCTGGTGTCAGCAGGAGTAGCCGAGTGAGAAATGGGATTGAGGGTGCAGGCGCGGGTGTGAGACAGCTGGGTCTGCTGTGCAGTCACTAGGGAGAGGCGTCAGAGCAGTGGGGTTGGAGGGTGCGGGGGAGGTGGAGTAGGGGGCTGTCTCTTATACACATCTAGATGTGTATAAGAGACAGTCATTATACATTCATTAATGAGCCCATCACTCACTGCCTGTCTTTCTCCCTGGTCCGCTCTTAGTCCTGCCCAGAGAAGCCACATGCCTCCAGCTCCCAAGCCCTCCTGCTCCCTCCCGCCTAGAATCACTAGAGGCCTGTCTCTTATACACATCTAGATGTGTATAAGAGACAGGTGTAATACTGGGGAGGAGGGTAGCTCAGGCTAGCTGGTGAGCTGGTTCTAGGACATCACTAGTGCCACCAGGCTCACAGGTCCCAGGATGGGCACCCATTTATGTCTAGGAATCTCACTGCCACCCTCCTTATGAGTAAGGAAGGTGACCTCTGCATAAGGTAATAATTTACCTGAATCCCAGAGCTGAGACATGGAAAAAAAACCCAGGATTCAAAACAAGGCCAATATGCAGCTTTATTGAGATCATGATATTAAAAAAAAAAAGTCTATCCCTTCTCATTACTGATTCTATGTTCTTTGAAGGAACTAGAAGTACTTTGTCAAATATGAAAATTGATATGATATGGGATATCATGGGGCATTATGGGATATCCCAAAACATGATATGAGATGTGTCTGCATTGGAGTAGGGGGTGGGGGGGCGAGGGAGGAGGCTCCCAGCAGGCAGGGCCCAGTGCGTGACAGGCTTGCTGTGAAGCTGCCATTTGCCCTGAAAGCAAACGGGGGCCACCGTGGGGTTTTCAGCCCAGGACTGATGTTTCCTCCTGCCTCCTCTAGTGGGAAAGTTGGACTTGATAACCCTTCAGGTCTCTTCCAATCCTAAGAATTTACAAAGTTCTGGGAGATGTTGACAACTGTTTTAAACCTCTCGCCAATTCCCCTTCTCCCAGCCCCTTCATTAAAAGGGAAAAGTGACTTCTCAGGAACCTTCAAAGCAGCCCCCAAACCACCAATCTATCTCCTCTCCCTCCTCAGGAGAACCTGCTGCCTCAGAATTTCCCCATCAAAGGCCAAGTCTCGAGGAATGGCCTGCCAAGTAGCCCCCCAGCCAGCGCTCTCATCAAGTCCATCCCTGCAGCAAGCGAGGCAGCTGATTTCCAGCAATCAATCCCCACTCCTGCGTGGCTGAGCCAGGACCCACTGAGGCAGCTTCAAAGGATCTGCATATTTATGATAAACTCCCTCCTCGGATGGAAAACACATTCGACAGTAGCAATCACTGCGCTCTCTGAGCGGCTTCCCCGACTGGCAACCTGTCTGAGCCTTAAAGGCTGTTCTCATTAGCGCAGGTGGGACCTGAGCTGTGCCAGAGGCTCATGCAAAGAGGAATGGGGGACAGAACACAGATGTGGGGGTGGGGGGGCCTGTCCATGGACCTGTTCATGACTCCCTCCTCACTGTTCCTCCAAGGCCACGTGCAGGCAATGGCAACACAGACCATCATCTGACAGCGTGTTTTGGGGATTTACTATTGTTCTTTGCTTTGGAAGTGGGAGATGTGATCTGGAGAGGGGACAGACCCCAGCAGGTCTGATTAAGTTGCATCAAAGCAACAGACACTTCCTGGTCTTCTGGCTGTGAGCGCCATGATAACAAGTGTAGCTGCCTTTACACTATTCAGTGATGTAGCCAAAGCACGTTCCAGAGTCACAAACGCTGGACCACCCCACCCAGACCTCCATGGAAGACGGCAGATGTGCCTGTTTTGGGGTGGGGGTGGGGTTTCTGCAGGCAAGGGGCAGCACAGGAGAGCAAAGAGAGGCATCCTGTACTCCCAGCAATTGGTGAGACCTGCAGGAACTTCGAGAAGCTGGAGACTGGAGTCCCTGAACCTTTTAGAAGACACTGCATCCCTAATTTTCGGCTTGTAAGAGTGACTCACAAAAGCCATTTTGCCCATCCTCCTGCCTCCGGTTAGCACTACACCCAAGTCCTTCCGGGAAATCAGGCCCTTGGAAAGCTGGGTTTGTATCAGCTTTGGAAAACAAACCATGGCTGCCGACTCACAGTGTTTTTATTTGCCTACTTCTGGCCATCTCTGCCAACCTCCATCTCCACACACAGAGTTAAATGGATCCATGTTCCATGAAGTGGTGGCTCAGGACTGGTTTCTATGAAACAACCACGTGAAAATAACCCTGTATATTTTGGAAGTGGTGACTAGGGGCAAGAGGAGTAGTTAATTCCAAGGGTTGCAGTTCAGAAAGAACTAAAATTTGAAGACTAATTCCAGGAAGCAGGTTAACGTGGTAAATAGAAATGGAACGTTTTGAGTGAGGGAGGTGAAAGTCCCATGGTGCTCTCAACTGTGTGCCACTTAGCTTCATTTGGAGCCTGGTCCCCACTTTAAAGTCTTTATTGAATGTGCTACAATATTCCTTCTGTTGTCTTATGTTTTGGTTTTTTGGCCATGAGGCATGTGGGACCTTAGCCTCCTGATCAGGGATTGAACCTGAACTCCCTGCATTGGAAGATAAAGTTTTAACCACTGGACCATCAGGGAAGTCCTGGGTCTCGTGTTTTAATAGAGCCCCAGACAAACCAAAAGGCATTTATGGTGAGAAATCATCAACTGTGTTGCACCGGGAATGGCTAGGGGCCACAGTTTGGGGAAAGAAAGTCAGAGGGGCAAGACAACTCAAGCACTGGACAGTGACTGTTGACTGTAATTTTTGCCTTTCCTAAAAGATGAGGATCTCTGACTCATTTATCTTACATTTCCAGCCTTTGACACAAAGTAGGTGCTCAAAAAAATTTTATGCTAAGTTTCAAAAAGGAATGAATGAAATCAAATTATGTTTAAGTATTTGAAGAGCTGGTTAAAAAAAAAAAAGAGGGAGAGAAAGCTGATTGTTCTGCGCTGCTTAATGGGGCAGGATTAGGAGGTAGGTTTTGACTCTGTGCCTGGAAGCTTCTGGAATGTGTCCCTGGGGAGGCACTGAACTCCCCAGCCCAGGAGGTGCTCAAGGAAAGGATGTGTGGCTGCTTCCCATAGGGATGCTGTGGAGAACTTTCTTACATTGGGTTGGAAGATCAGACCAGAGGCCTCAAGGGTCTCCTCCCACTTGTTCTGGGCCATTCTGCACAGCAGAAGGACCAGAGAGTGAAAACAGCTACACCTGAATCAGCTCTTAAGTTTGGAACTAACTAGCTAAATGGATGGGGGCTGCCCAGGTGGCTCAGTGGTAAGGAACCTGCCTGCCAATACAGGAGACACGGGAGACGAGGGTTTGATCCCTGGTCCAGGACGATCCCATGGAGAAAAGAAGGCCAACCCGTTTCAATATTCTTGCCTGGGAAATCCCATGGACAGAGGAGCCTGGCGGGTGACAGTCCATGATGTTGCAAAGAGTTGGACATGACTGAACCACTGAGCACAACAGCTGAATGGATGAGGACCATGATTTTCTCTCAGTTTCTTTACTTGCAAGATGGAGAGAATAGTTTATGCATGGTTGATAAAAGGATGAGAAATCTTAAGTACACAAAACACCCAGCACAGCTCATCATGTAGCAGACCCTAGTAAAGGGTATCCATTCTCATTATGTCAGCAGAGTCAGCTTTCTATCTGACCATAGATGAGCAGAACAGACTGCTATGCAAATCGAGTTTCAGTAATCTTTGAGCTTATCCAGGCCAGACGTTGAGGGGTTACCGTCTTCACTGCACAGAGGGAGAGACTTGAGGTGCCCTCTTGCGATACACAGTGAGCCCATCAAAAAGTGTTGATCCCACCTCCCCGGCCTCATCCCTCCATCTCCCAGAGGCTTAATTAGAGCCTGTTAAGCCATTTCCGATCATCAGATGAAAGGTGTACTCATCTTATTACAGCCCTAACAAAGTCGCTGGGGGCCTGCTCAGAATCTCTGATCTTTAAACCAAGTTAAAATGAAGGAAATTAAGGGCCCACTGATGCTGTGCTTCATTTTTCCCCTTGCCTCTTTCAAATACTATTTTTCGCAAATTAGGCAGGGAGATTATACTATTCTGATACCACCCAAGACATCTTTTGGAAGATGGGGAAGGAGAATTTGGGATAGAGATAGGAGAACTCATACAGGCAAAAACTGGGGGCTGAAGTTGGCAAACCTTGTCCAGGTTTGGAAATGTTCCTTCCAGGATGCTGTAGGGCACATTTCCCCCTAAACAGCCTCCAATGGAAGATCCACAGATGAAAAACCCTCTCCAAATAGAATCAAAACAGTAATTTTTTTAAATGGTAAAAAAAAAAACCTGAAATTTTAAAAGACTATTTTTAAAATGGTAATAATCCCTTAATCAGCCACTGGCAGGGACTATGGTATTTGGTTCAGACATTTTACCAATTACAACCCACTGGGTCCCTGCGTGGTGCTTTCTAAATAATCAAACCCAGCTCTTAACAGTCACTCGCCCAGACAGGAAGAGAAAGAACAAAACCAAGACCAAATGAGAAGACGCCATTACTAAAGAAAGCCCAGCACAGCAGGCCACCAGGAGCCAGGCGCCGTCCTGGTTTGGAGCAGGTGGCAGCAAGTTAAGGTGTTTTGACTTGGAGGCTAAGGGGTTCCAGGAAAGTGAGAAAAGGCAGGACTGGGAGACCCATGAGCATGGACTTGGGAGTCAGACAAGCCTGAGTGTGAATCCCAGTTCTGCGCGCAGAGTCCTTGCTATTTGCGGACTTGGGCCAAGTTCCTTAGCAATCCTGAGCTTCGGTTTCCTCACTTGTCAAGTGGGAGTTTTATCTACCTTGAAGGACTGCCCTCCACATCAGAAGTGACCTGTGCAAAGCGCCCATGTGTTGTCTGTGGTACCAAACAGGTGCTCAAGAGGTGTTATTTCCCGGCTCCGTGTCACTCTCTCACCGAGGATGGAGTTGGGAGAATAGTACAGCAGTTATACTGACATACCCCTGACACTCCTCCTACCCTGGAAGAGAAGCCTAATTAATTACCAGTCCCTAAACCATCTCTCCATCCTGTAATAAGCAGGGGAAGGACACCTGTCAAGAGGCGAGGACTGGGTCGGTGATTGGGATGGGACCTGGGGACCAGAGCTGCAGAGCTACATCTGTGCTCACGATACATCCTGCAGCGTTCTCACTGCTCCTCACGGAACGTGAGCCAGGCAGGCGAGCAGCAAGACGGTCACCAGATTTGTTGAAGGGAAATGGGCAACAGAAGAGGATTACTTTGATGCACTTTATAAGTCCAATCAAGGATGTGTGTCCCTTGGGGTAGCTGAAGGTCAAAAAAACACCATCCTATTTAATGGTCATGTCTGCAGCAGGTTCCATTCAATATTAGCTCAAAAAAGATGAGGGTGGGATACAGGGGTGGGGGTCAAGCCTATTCTTAGAGGCTGCAGTGTGTATTTGTCAAAAGTGAGCCTGTGAACCGGGGCTTCCCTGATGGCTCAGTGGGTAAAGAAGGTGGCTCAGTGGGTAAAGAAGGTGGCACAGTGGTAAAGAATCTGCCTGCCAATGCAGGAGACTGGGGTTCAATCCCCGGGTCAGGAAGATCCCATGTAGGAGGAAATGGAACCCTCTCTGTTATTCTTGCTTGGAAAATTCCATGGTGGGCTATATTCCATGGGGTCGCAAAGAATCAGACACGACTGAGCACAGCCCATAGACCACCAGCATGATAACCATCTATCTGGATGCCAATTAAGAAGCTGCAGGTTCCTGTGAAGCACCCAGTTTTACTAACTCCATGTATAACTGTAGGGCTTGCTGCTGCTGCTACTGCTGCTAAGTTGCTTCAGTCGTGTCCGACTCTGTGCGACCCCACAGACGGCAGCCCACTGGGCTCCGCCACCCCTGGGATTCTCCAGGCAAGAATACTGGAGTGGGTTGCCATTTCCTTCTCCAATGCATGAAAGCGAAAAGTGAAGGTGAAGTCGCTCAGTCGTGTCTGACTCAGCGACCCCATGGACTGCAGCCTACCAGGCTCCTCCGTCCACGGGAGTTTCCAGGCAAGAGTACTGGAGTGGGGTGCCATTGCCTTCTCCGACTGTAGGGCTTAGGAACATACATTTGAAGGCAAGCACCATGGGTCATTCTTGCATACACCTGGGTTTGAGAAGCCCTACCCTCCACCAATAATAAGTGCTGTGGAAGATGGGGCAGCCGTCTCTGAGCAGAACCCCTTGCTGGGCTGGGCTGGGGTCGAGGGGTGGGTGCTGGTGGCTGGAGATGCTGTTGTCTTCTAATGACTCAGGCAGTTCTGCAGCCCAGCAGCTGGGAAAAGCAGCCTGAGTGGCGGCTGGTGGAGAAGCGGGGGTAAGGTGAAGAGGTACTCCAAGGCTAATGAGCTGTTCTTCAAGTGGAGGGTGGGATCAGGGCCAACAGCCAACTCTGCCACGGCAGGTGTTGCCTGGTAGAAGTGGGCTCTTTCTGGGGAGCAGTAGAAAGCAGGGCTGAAGGCTTTTTCAAAGCCTGAGCCTGGGCTTTCTGTGGAGTGAGCCTGGGTTGGGCATCCTCACTGTTCTCCTAACTTCCGTTTTTCTCATCCCCTCTTTTCCCTGGCCCTGTTTTACTTTTCCTGCAGCCCTTACCTCCACTGATGTATTATATAGTATTTGTTTGCCTCCTGTCCATCCCCTACTGGAATACACACTCCACAGAAGCAGACACTAAGCCCATTTTTAACCTTTGTCTAGAAGACAGCCTGGCACATTACAGGAACCCTCTCTCTCTCTTTGTCTCTCTCTCTCTCGATATATATATGTATATACATATATATGTATATGTATGTGTCCATATATATATGCATATATATTGTATGTGTGTGTATATATACACATCTGTGATGATGATTTAGTAGCTAGGTCGTGTCTGACTCTTGCGACTCCATGGATTATAGCCCACCAGGCTCCTCTGTCCTTGGAATTCTCCAGGCAAGATTAGTGGAGTGGGTTGCCATTTCTCTCTCCAGGGATCTTCCCGATCCAGGAATCAAACCTGGGTCTCCTGCACTGCAGGCAGATTCCTTACCGATTGAGCTATGAGGGAAGCCCATATGTATATATTGCAAAAAATGAATAAACGTTCCTTACTTCACATCCCCCAGTGGGACTCAGGAAGTCAGCCTGACAATTTTCCTACAGATGGGCGGCTTCATTTGCTAGGGAATTATGAGCCCAAGGGCACGATTTGAGTTTAAGAACCTGAAATTGCACTTATTTTTCCCATGTCAGCCTCTTGCCCGACTGTAGGCTCTCTCAGTGCAGGAACTGTCTTTTCCATTGCTTCCTCCATGCCCAGCCCAGTGCCTGACGCACAGGACAGGCCCACAATCTGTGACAGCTGTGAAATGACGATTCTGTGATCCTCCCCCCCATAGTTTCTGACTGCCTACCTCACTCCCGCCCCTTTTGGGAAGTTATGAAAAACAGTCACTGATGTCACTGCTTCAAGATCACGGAGCTCCAGCCCTGAGCTAAGAGCAGTCGTTAACACAGCTCCCCTCTCAGTCTGGAACTCCTGCCTTTTACTTTATTGTCTTCCCAGAAGGGTGATCTNGATGATGGTGGTGGTGGTGGTGAAGATGATGATGGTGGTGGTGAAGATGATGGTGGTGGTGGTGAAGATGATGATGATGGTGGTGGTGGTGATGAAGATGATGATGGTGGTGGTGGTGGTGAAGATGATGATGGTGGTGGTGGTGGTAAAGATGATGGTGGTGGTGGTGGTGTGGTAAAGATGATGGTGGTGAAGATGATGGAGATGGTGACAATGATGGTGCAGATCATGGTGATGGCCACCATGAGGATGATGGTGCTGGGGGTGGTGGTAAAGATGACGGGAGTGGTGTTGATGAAGAAGATGATGATGATTCTTCTTAATCTCCTGGAAAGGTGATTCTGCAGCCTCTTCAGTGGTGTGTTTCCTTAGCCACTCTGATAGTCAGGAGGCTCTTCAATATGTCTGCTTCCTGCTATAATTAGTGCATCGTTTTCTGCTTCTAATGTTTTCCTAAGGTTGGAGAAAGGCCACACTAAGAATAAAGAAGTCACTACTAGAGCGATGGAGAGGTTGGGAGACCTGCAGAGAGGCACTTGGAGTGACTGCCAGAATCCCTGTTTCAGAGGAAAGGAGAGTGAGGTTAATGCAGGAGGATGAGAGAGGCGGGGCGACTTGAAAGGAGATTCAGAGGATGAAGCATCCCTGAGTTGGACAGGGAGCAGCCAGGAGAGGAGGGGTGTGATTGGCAGGGCAGGGGGCAGCGGTGGGTTGTTCAGAAAAGAGCTGACAGGAGAGAACTGAACACTGAAGGGATTCCTCAAACCCCATGGGATGGGATCTGATCCATGTGTGACCAGCGAGCAGCCTGGAAACTAACCCTGGTCCCAGGATTAGGGCGAGATTCAGGAGGCAGAGTAATCCACATGGGAGAATGCCCCCCTCTCTTCCCTCTCCCGCTATGAAGCACAGTGCCTCCCTCTTGGTGCTCTGCTGGGGCTGTGACCCCTGATCCACACTGGCTGACCCTGGGGCGGGAAGAGGAGAAGCCTTGCACTGGACACTGCCTGCTGCTCTGGGGATGACAGCAGGAGGTCATCCTGGGTGCCAAGGAGAAACGGGATGGGGGCAGAGACAGGAGCAAGGAGGAGGGATATGCCAGCAGGCTAGGCTTACCTGCCGGAAACCATTCCTTGTGAACTGCAAGATTTTCAAGGCATAGTTGGACCTCTGGCCTTTGCTGTTGAATTCAATGTGGCCGGTGAGACCTTCCAATTCTACCTGTCCAAGAGAGAGTGAGTTACAGCACCAAATAGGCCCAGCCTCCCATGTGGCCCGGAGCAAGCATTCCACCATACTAGTGAAGGATGCACAAGAGAGGGGAAGCCGACAAGACCCATTCTCCTGTCCATCTCTTGGCCACAGGATCTTGAGACTATGAAAATGATGTCTCTGGAACCAGTTCAGACTTGGCTGGGGCTGGAGAAGGAAAGGATGCCCCACACCCAGTGACCTCATAGCTGCTGCATAAACCAACTCGGTACTGAGATGCTAGTTTGAGCTCAGATCCCCCGGAGCTCCTCCTCCACGCCCTTGGCTCTGAATATCATCTATCCTCCTTGGGCAGCTGCTCGCCCATCTCTAAGCTGCAGGAAGTCAGGATGACCTGACTCTAGCTGCAAAGTCCCAGCCGCTCTGCACCAGGTTTCTCTGATGGGAGATGGCTTTTTCCTGGGCTAGAATCCATGTCCATCCCACCACTGGTGGTTTAGCTGGGAGAATTCTGGGGAACTTAGCATCAGGCCAGAAGTGCTGAGCCTGTGACTCCCTGAGAGGCCAACAACCATGGCAGCATTATCCATCCCCATGTGTGCATAGCTTTGCAAGGACCAGGTCTGAGCCAACAGGATCCCAGTTCCAAGTCTAGAATTCAGGGACTGCCTAACAGTCTAAGGCGCAAGAGCCATTGCCTTGCAAACAAACTTGCCATGGATTCTCAGTGGTTTTTAGGGATTAGGGAACAACTGGGACTGATGGTTCCCTGAATGGGATCTCCACAGATCATTGTTTTCCCCATGGCTGTGATATACTGGGGAGGCCTGGAGGTGGGGGCCTTGAACAGTGTCCCCCCGACTCCACCCCTCGCAGGCTGGGCGTGGCCCGCAGGGTTGCCACCGCCCCTCACCATGCGCAGGTAGTTCATGAGGCTGGTGCCGTGCTGCCAGATCTGGGCCGAGCCGCAGGACAGGGGCTTCACACCGATCTCCTGGCTGCGGTTCAGCTCCTGCACCGCGGTCACCACAGCATAGACAGCGTCAAACAGCAGGGCCGAGGACAGCTGAGGCAGAAAGACAAAGTGGTGGGTATAAAGCAGGAAAAGGAAAAGGAGGAAGAAAAAGCAAAACAAAGAAGTGAGGGCGTGTCTCGGACACCCTGGGTCCACCTCTCCCTGGAGACTCGCAGACACAGCTCGCCACGCCATTCCTCGCGTCCTCCCACCAGGCCCCAGGCTCGCTCCCGCCACATGGTTGCCTCTTCCCACGTCGTCTGGGATGTGGTTGTCTTGGCTGATGGGCCCTCATTAGCAAAGGATCCAGATGCCGAGAGATCGGCATGTGCTTATCTGCAGTATTCTCTGGCGTTTGGCCTTCGAGATTCTTCAGGTGCTTCTAAGTAATGACAACTCCAACAAGGGATGCTGGAGGTGAGGAGGAGGAAGAGGATGGAAGGACCATCCTCAAAGTCCCTGTCTTCTCTCCACCTGTATCTTGTCTTCAGAGAGGTGACCTAGGTGATGTATCCCCAGTGTGCTCTGGGCTTCGTGAGTCTTTTCTGCAGTCCAGCTTGGGCTGCCTTGAGCTCCTGAAACCTCCTAAGCCCTGAACGTCTTCTTTTCCCAGCTTAGTCTCCAAGGGTCCTCCGTCTGTCACCAGACAGTTCTCTCCCAGGCTCCTGGCAATCAGCCCAGGTCTCTCACTGGGATCCTCACGCAGCTTCTCTGAAGCCTTGTGCTCCGTCCACACTCCTCCAGCTAATTCCTCCCACCCCATCCCCCATCCAATTTCACCTCCGCAGGTGTGCGAGCCTGTTATCTAACTTCTGGCTCATCAGCTTTTCCATCCCACTGCAGGTCTCCATTCCAAAGCATCTTTTGGGTCTCCCAGTTGCTTTCTCCCTCTACTATTATTTACTAATTTAGCTCTGGAAAGCATTTGGCACTGCAGCTGGGGAAAGTCCCGGTACCTAAACAGCGCTCCATCCATGTTTCTGCTCCTGGGTCTGCAAAGCCCACTATCCCTGCTCCTTCCCTCTTCCATCCTGTTTCCCTTTCAGAGCCCTTGCTGTCTCTCTGTGGCTTCCGTTCCCCATCTGTGTGGGCATGCCTCTAGGTCCTGTCTCTGCTTCTCCTGTCCTTGTCTCTTCTAAATATTAAATCCCCCAAAGACTCAATTCTCATTTAAAATCCTCTCCTCTTTCTTGGCTCGAAATGTTCCTTGGCAAACACCCACGATTCTCTTGTTTTTATATTTTCATTTGTTTCTTCATTGCTATCTTCTTTGAAGCTGTTTGTAAATTGTTTAGGGGAATGAAAGACTGTATAAATTAAGATGAATCAATCTGACTCAAGGAATAGCAGCTGAATTTCTCCCCCACCCATCAGAATAAAAATAAGAGTATCTTTTAAACACACCCCTGTAACCCTTATATTCCCCAACACCCGCAGATCACTGGATTCCCAGAGTCCTCTTGGGTGTCCGTTTGTCTCTGAACTTCTGTCCCTTAAACTCTGATCCCCAGCACAATTCCAGGACAGGAACCATTAAAATTTCATGGAATAGTTCTTACAATCTGGGTTTTATTCAATGAAATAAACACTTAATTACAAACAGCTGTTTTAGCCCAAATTCTAATTACTTAATCTAGCCATCTGTAATTTTAATGATTTTCTACGATTTTTGTTCTTTGCTGCGTGATGAATGGGAGTGGCATATGAAATTAGCAGGGACGTGTCTTCGTTCAAGACTGTCTTCTGCTCAGGCAGGAAGCACGGTTGTGGTTGGCCGGCAGCCGCCAGGCAGGCATGGCCTGGTGGGGGCAGCACTGAGCGCTTTTTTTTTTTTTTTNCTGCTTCTCCTGTCCTTGTCTCTTCTAAATATTAAATCCCCCAAACGACTCAATTCTCATTTAAAATCCTCTCCTCTTTCTTGGCTCGAAATGTTCCTTGGCAAACACCCACGATTCTCTTGTTTTTATATTTTCATTTGTTTCTTCATTGCTATCTTCTTTGAAGCTGTTTGTAAATTGTTTAGGGGAATGAAAGACTGTATAAATTAAGATGAATCAATCTGACTCAAGGAATAGCAGCTGAATTTCTCCCCCACCCATCGGAATAAAAATAAGAGTATCTTTTAAACACACCCCTGTAACCCTTATATTCCCCAACACCCGCAGATCACTGGATTCCCAGAGTCCTCTTGGGTGTCCGTTTGTCTCTGAACTTCTGTCCCTTAAACTCTGATCCCCAGCACAATTCCAGGACAGGAACCATTAAAATTTCATGGAATAGTTCTTACAATCTGGGTTTTATTCAATGAAATAAACACTTAATTACAAACAGCTGTTTTAGCCCAAATTCTAATTACTTAATCTAGCCATCTGTAATTTTAATGATTTTCTACGATTTTTGTTCTTTGCTGCGTGATGAATGGGAGTGGCATATGAAATTAGCAGGGACGTGTCTTCGTTCAAGACTGTCTTCTGCTCAGGCAGGAAGCACGGTTGTGGTTGGCCGGCAGCCGCCAGGCAGGCATGGCCTGGTGGGGGCAGCACTGAGCGCTTTTTTTTTTTTTTTTGGTAGTCACCCTTCTGTACAGCCACTCCCTCTCTGTGCCCTTGGAGCTGGACCCCCATTCCAACAAGCTCCACCTGGAACATCATGGGCCCAACAGGGAAGAAGAGGAAGAGAGGGAGACACACTCCAGTTGGGAGAAAAAGAAGAGAGAAGAAAATGCAAAGAAAATGCGGAGTGTGGGAGAGAAAGAACAGAAAGAGCTAGAAGGGAAGGAGGTATAGGGGCAGAGGAAAGTGGAAAGGGCAGAGTGAGCGGGGAGGAGATGAGAAGGGAAAAGAGAACAGAGCTGATGGAGGGGGGGAGGTTCGTGGAGGAAAGAGAGAGGAGAGTGGTCCCTCTCCGACCGAGCATCTCTTTAGGAAGCTGAGTGGGGAGACAAACTGGGCTGTGTGTTCCTGGAAACGATTCTTTCTCATCTTCCAGCTCCCGACAGATGAAGGAGCTAGGCTGTTTGTGCTGGGAATTTCCGCCTCCAAAGAGACAGGAAGAGGCACCGCTTTTCAAAAGGTAGGTGCTGAAGCGAGAAGCCTTGAGAAAGATGAGCTTCACATCCGTCAAGGGGAGGAGTTCCTACATCACCTTCCCTTTGGACACCGTGGCTGGAAGGTTCTGTAAGCTAGAGTCCAGGCTGCACTGTGGCCCCATCCTCTGGAGGTCCTCTGCAAGGCCGCCCGGCAGTCCCGCACCTCAGTTTTCTTATTTGTTCAGCAAGGGCAGCATGACTGCTATTGTCTGTTATTGGGGTGCCATGAAGAGGAAGTCCAGGTGGGATTGTTTCAAGCATCAGTGGTTCGGCATTCTATCTGTTCGCACTTTTTGACTCTGAGTCTGTGCGTGTGGCTTTCTTTGGCCGACAAGATGAGGTGGGAGCCACAGTGTGCCCATCCTGGGAGCCTGGGACTCAGAGGTCTTGTGCATTTCCACTTGCTTTGCCGCCCTCCTGCTACCACCATGCGAGAACATGCCAGGCCAGCCTGCTGGGCTAGAAGCATGAGAGATATGTGGAGCCCCAGCCTCCATCAGCCGACTCCCAGGCATTGAATGAGCTCCGCCAGATCAACAGAGCTGCCCTGCTGAGCCAGCTTCGATGAGCTGATCCCTGGTTGCCCCTCAGATGCACGAGCTCCATAAATGTTCATTGTTGTAAGCTGGTGAGATCTGGGTGCTGGTTGTTACAAAGCTGTTGTTGTAAAAGCTACCTGATATACTTACTAATGCTTCTTGAAATATCTGCCAGATAAAATGTTAAATAAGTTCATTCAGTGCATGTAGTAGAAGAAATGGTGAAGTGTTAAGTCATTCAATCGTGTCCTACTCTTTGCGACCCCCACAGACTGTAGCCCACCAGGCTTCTCTGTCCGTGGCATTCTCCGGGCAAGAATACTGCAGTGGGTAGTCATTCCCTTCTCCAGGGGATCTTTCCAACCCAGGGACTGAACCTGGGTCTCCTGCCTTGCAGGCGGATTCTTTACCGTCTGAGCCACCAGGGAATGGTTCTCGAAGTATCCAGCAGATGGAATGTTAAATAAATTAATTCAATGCATATCTGTACTCTTTACATTATGCAGTAAAATTGAGGATGGAATCATATCGCATTTTATCTTCACAATAATCCTCTAAGATGGTCAAACCTAATTCCCCAACATGACAGAAAAAGAATCTGAGGCCCAGGAGGGTTACATAGCTACCTAAGATCACACAGCAAGAGAACAGCAGAGCCAGGATTTGAATCCAGGTCCTGTGCCTCCAAAGCCAGTGCTCTTGTCAGCACATGTGAGCACAGCCCAAGCCGGTCCCACAGCCCTGCAAGTGGCGCCGCCTGGCCGGGGTGTTGGGTGGGCATGAGCCAGGTGCCCGGGGCCGCCCATCTGCCTGTCTGCAGTCAATGTGCACACAAATGGCAGGGTTGAAAACCTCAGAGGGACAGTGGCAACGTGGCACCAGGACCTTTAA
This sequence comes from Oreotragus oreotragus, assembly GCA_006410675.1. NCBI lineage: Eukaryota > Metazoa > Chordata > Mammalia > Artiodactyla > Bovidae > Oreotragus > Oreotragus oreotragus. Next base: position 349,911 of record SJYX01004509.1, read on the forward strand.
TGTCGCTAAGCCAGATGCCAAATGTGGACTGGTTTGGGCTGGAGAGGAGGAGGCAGGTTTTGCCTCCTCTTAGCTGAGTTGGTAAACAATCTGTTTGCAATGTAGGAGACCACTGTTCGATTCCTGGGTCGGGAAGATCCACTGGAGAAAGAATAGGCTACCCACTCTAGTATTCTTGGGCTTCCCTTGTGGATCAGCTGGTAAAGAATCTGCCCATAATGCAGGAGACCTGGGCTTGATCCCTGGGTTGGGAAGATCCCCTGGAGAAGGGAATGGCAATCCACTCTAGTATTCTTGCGTGGGAAACACCATGGACACAGGAGCCTGGTGGGCTACAGTCTATGGGGTCACAAAGAGTCAGACATGACTAAATGCCCTTCACTTTACTTAACCTCCTGATATTGTTGTGCTATACTGACCTCTGAAGAGGCTGTGCTACAGCCTCTGTGGTGTAGTGAACACCTCATTACAACACAGGAGTGATGAGTGTGAGACCCACAGACAAGACAGGGGGCACAGGGCCGCACTCCTCCCGAGATGGGTGAGCCTGGTCCCACCCACGACCCTGTGCCTGAGGACTCGTCACTGCCCCTTAAGCAACTGGGGGTGAGGACTCCCTTCCTCCAGGTGTTTTGCCCCAGGAAATCCTTGCTTTGGCATCCTTCCTCTTTCAAGTCTAAAACACCCTGGTAGAGTGGGCTGAGAACCTTCTAGCTCAACTTCTCATGCCTCCTTCTCTCGGTTGGTTCCCTCATCAAAGCTCCTTGAGTTTTGCAAGAGTTCTGACCTTCGAAAAGTTATGTGAGCATCACATGAACAGCCTCATGGGGCTTTGGGGGGCTTAAATCTAACCCAGCTAGGACAGATCTAGAAAGCCATGCAAGCCACTTCCAGAGAACGTGCCTTGTAATATATGAACACGAGCAGACATCCCTGACAGGCCCCACAGAGTGAGGACATTGGACCCGGTAGAGAACAGCCAGGGAAATCTCTTCCTCCATCACACACACACACACAGGGAACGAAATGCAGGGAGGAAAAACGCAGGTAAAGGCACAAAGGAAGCCTCTCTGGATGAGCTGCACTGGGGGCAATGGTCCATGGCACAGGACCAGGAGTATCAGAATCTAGTTTCACTTGCAAAAGGCTTGGTGTTTGCCCCTGAACAAGATCCCCACATCCCCTTCCCTCATCTCCATGCTGGGCCTTCAGTCTATCTGAGAGATGAAGGAACAGATCAGCTAAAGCCCTTCCAACATAAGATTCTTGGATCCAAAACTCAGTGGGTCTTAGCAACAGCATCATCAGGAGTCTGGCCACAGACATCACTAAATGACAGTCTGGGGCCTCCTCATGCTCCCTCCCTGCTGACTTCTCCCCCAAAGTGTCCCTTGTAAGCACTTTCCAGCACCTGTATGATCTAGTTTTGAGCTGGGCCTGGAGAAGGCTGGAGTCCAGGCTGGGCTGTATTTGGGGGGAGGGGCTGGCTCACAGAGGGGGTGCTGGCAGCAAAGGGGCACCAGAGAGGGGCCTGGTGGGCACTTACTGCGGGCCCTGTGAAGGGCACATGGTCACAGTTCTCCTGCCAGGATTGGTTGAGGCTCTGTGCAAACTCTTGGAAGAAAGCGTGGGACTGGTTGAAGATGGAAAAGCCCAGAATGTTGACTCGATCGTCCACGAGGCTGTCCATCCGCTGGAGCGAGAACTCCTGAAAGAAGCAGCAGGCAGGGCAGAGCAGGGTCAGGGAGGGCAGGGTGGGCGGGTTCTGTGGGCTCAGCTGGGAGTGCAGCCTAGCCAGACGGGCACAAGGCCAGGTGCTCTGCTGGGCGTCAGGGTCCGGGGACGGCAGAGAGTTCTTCCTCAAATAGCTCACAGGGTAGGGGTGCAAGGAGGGAGAAAGGAGAAATGGGCAGAATGATCTCTACGAAAGGCATGTGTACAACGCTCTGGCTGGAGAAAGAAAGAACAACACGGATGAGCTGGTGGAGGCAGGATGCTGTGTACAGAAGGTGTGGCCCGTGAGCTGTCTTAAAGGATGCTCAGACATTTTCTGGGTGGAAAATGTGAGTGGACCAAGGCTATTCCAGACGGAAGTCACCATGGACACAAAGACCTGGAGGTGAGACAGTGTGTGGGCGCCTGCAGGATACTTTCACAGGAGCATCGCTCTTCAAAGCATGTCCACAGAACGCCGGCCGTCAGACTCACCCGGGTATCTTTTCTAAAAAAGTGATGAAGGCTGCATCCCACCTAACACCAACTGAATCCATTATCTCAGAAGCTGAGGCCCAGGACCTGGTATTTTTAGCAGGGTCCAAGGTCAAATGCACATCAAAGTTTGAGAGTCACTGGGTCAGAACCAAGATACGTGAGGGTGGGGTGACCGTGAGAGATGGAGCGGGAGATGTCAGCAGGGGCCGGAGCACAGAGCTTGGTTCCTGGGTCAGGGAGCTTGCACTTTATCCTAATAGTGATGGGACCTGAAGGCTCAGTCAGCCGAGGAGTGAGTGAGAAGATCAAATTGTATTTCTAAGAATCTCCACCTGAACATCTGCAGGTAGGGCTGTACCTTCATTTTATTATTATTTTTTTTTATTCATTTCACAAATATTGAAGTGCTAATTATGCGCCAGACACGGGCACAGAGGATGTTCTAGACACGGAAATATATATGAACAAGAAACACATTTCCTGATGTCCAGGAACTTGCAGGTTAGGGGAACAAGACAGACTGTAAGCAAATAAACACATATACTGTCAGATAGGGCTTCCCTGGTGGCTCAGCAGTAAAGAATTTGCCTACAATGCAGGAGCCACAGGGAGACACAGTTTCGATCCCTGGGTCAGAAAGATCCCCTGGAGAAGGGTATGACAACCCACTTCAGTATTCTCACCTGGAGAATTCCAAGAACAGAGGAGCCTGGTGGGCTACAGTCCATGAGGTCATAGAGTCGGACACAACTGAAGCGACCTAGCACCCAGGCACTGTCAGATATCTACGGGGGTTAGGGTGGGGGTTGCTCCCCAAGATGAGGCAGTTAGGGATTTGGGGGGCAGTGGCATTTAGACACTCAAGGGAATTCTCCCAGGACGTGTGGTCCTCGCCCAGTCACGTGGCTGGAGCCATGGTTTCACTCAGCTTAAAGCTGCAGGCATGAGTCTCAAGGAGGCCAGTTAGTGTCACAGGGAGAAGCACCCCTATCTCAGGCAGGGCTGAGGTCAGAGCCCTGGACCCCCAAAGTCCCCCTGGTCCTATACAGGGAAACCAGGCAAGAGAATGTGGGCTATTCAGCTCACCAATCCCCGCTCCTGAAATAATGCCTTCACATGCAGGTCAGGTCATCCTTGTGCATTGAATTCACATTCATCACACATTTATTCCACATGCCTCGCACACAGCTCTGCACCCTCTGGGCACATGGTTGTTAGACCCCAGGACTAACCCATCAGCCACTCCGTCTGACATGACAGATGGCAGGTGCTGTGGGCTTGCTTTGCAGCCGAGCAGAAACACGGCTCTTCTTCAGGCTGCCTCCTTGTCTTAAGACTTAGTTCCTCCAGGCCCCTGTCACGTCCCTGGCAAACTCACTCACTCACATCCACGGCCACGGCCAAGCCCTCGGGCCATGGGCCTGCGCTCTGCCCGGAGTCCAGCCTCATTAGCTGCAGCTTGCAGACTAAAGTTACAAAGATGCCTTTGGAGCCACCAAAGGCTGACAGCATGGAGTGGGATGAGGATTAAGTGTCTTTTGGATTCTTCCACATCCCCGTCAGGGGAACCCAGACGTGTCAGCGAATGTATTGATTCATAAGCTGATATGTCTCCCGTCTCTAACAGGGCAGCTGCCCATGCGCTCTGGGCTACCAACAGACACGAGGGTGCAGATGGCTAATGAGGAGAGAGCATCTGGCAAGGATGGGGTGGCGGGGTGTAGGGCCAGGCTGCTGTCAGGCGACCGAGGGGCCTCCCCTGCTGTGGTTGGTGTGGGGGGAGCTGGAGATGTCCCCTCTCCCTCGGCTTCTGTGTCAATGTGGGCAGCTAATCACCACCACCACCCCCACCCCCTGCCCTATCCTCACATGCACAGCAGGGTGGAAGAAGGCCCACTGAAGGAAGCCCGGATAGCTCAGTTGGTAAAGAATCCACCTGCAATGCAGCGGACCTTTGTTCAATTCCTGGGTCAGGAAGATCCCCTGGAGAAGGGATAGGCTACCCACTCCAGTATTCTTGGGTTTCCCTTGTGGCTCAGGTGGTATAGAACCCGCCTGCAATGTGGGAGACCAAGGTTTGATTCCTGCGTTGGGAAGATCCCCTGGAGAAGGGAAAGGCTACCCACTCCAATATTCTGGCCTGGAGAATTCCATGGACTGGATAGTTCATGGGGTTGCAAAGAGTTGGACATAATTGAGCAACTTTCACTTTCACTTTGACACCTTGATGTCTAAACTCACAGTGGCAGTAGGGGGGACACATGGTACGCGCTTTGGGTTCAAATCCAGGTGCTGCACTATACTGCCATGTATGATCTGGGCTTCAGATCCTCATTTAAAGTGGCAACAACAATGACAGCAACCTCAGAGGCTGTTCAAGGAACAAGTAATAGGCACGCACCAGGCGTATCATCTCTGGCACATAAGACAGGTTCAACATGTGACAGCTACGAACACGCTACCACAAGATTGTGGGCAGCTTCTAGCCTCCTACTTCTTCAGTTCCACTCGTCTTGGAAACCTGAGTTCAAAAGGTGTTTCCTTGAAACGCATGACCCGAGCTGAGTAAGAATGGATGAATTAATTACAGACACTTGGAGACAGCCCATCCCAAAGCCAGACAACCTGTCTTCCTGCCTTTTAATAACTACCTTCTCATCCTCCAATTATATCCTATTTTCAAAGGCCCCCTTAAGATAAAAAGATCCAGGAGCTTCCTTGATAATCCATCCTATTTATAATGACTCACGGGAGAGCTTGTGAAAGGACAAGAAAGGGGTGGAGTGTTCTTTTAATTTCCCAGGACATGTCAGGCTTCTATTCTCTAAGCATCTTCACTGTTAGGAAATGCTTCTTTCTGTCTAAACGTACACTCTTCTGCTGCTGCTGAAGCTTGGTATCTAAGTGAAAGTGGGAAACAGCTGCCCGCTGCCAGTTTGTACACAAAGAAAATCTTCTAAGTTCTAGTATTTCCCAAAGTGTGTTTCTTAGGACACTGGCTTTTCTGGGAAGTGTTAACAGAAGTTTCAAGAAAACCAGTTTCCATGTTCAAATAAGCGGAGCAAACCTGGCATGTTCTAGATGTTCAAGACTGACAATGCACACTAGCACATTAAAGCGCTAAAGAAGTCCCACAATAAAGCAGCTTAATTTTGTTTAACCTGGGACTTTCTAAACTCTAACCATGGAACACTTTCCCCACCAAAGCTATGGATGTCTCATGGGAGTGTTCTATAGACTGTGCAGTGGGAAAGGCTGTTTTAAACATGCTACATAGTCATGCACAGATGTGACAGCTGGACCATCAAGCAGGCTGAGTGCTGAAGAATTGATGCTTTCAAACTGTGGTGCTGGAGAAGACTCTTGAGAGTCCCTTGGACAGCAAGAAGATCAAATCGGTCAATCCTAAAGGGAATTAACCCTGACTATTCATTGGAAGGACTGATGCTGAAGCTCCAGTTTTTTGGCCACCTGGTGCAAAGAGCTGACACACTGGAAAAGATCCTGATGCTGGGAAAGATTAAAGGGAGGAGGAGAAGGGGGTGACAGAGGATGAGATGATGGTAGGATGGCATCAAAGATTAAGGGGAGGAGGAGAAGGGGGTGACAGAGGATGAGATGGTAGGATGGCATCAAAGATTAAGGGGAGGAGGAGAAGGGGGTGACAGAGGATGAGATGGTAGGATGGCATCAATGATTCAATGGACATGAGTTTGAGCATGTGATAGTAAAGGACAGGAAAGCCTGGCATGCTACAGTCCTTGGGGTCGCAAAGAGTCGAACATGACTTAGCAACAACTGAACAATTCTAAACGTATTTAGGGAAGTATGAATCATAACCCCCAAATCAAGTCATAGGGAGGGTGTCATTTGGCTGAGAGGGTATTATATATGATCGACCAGTTTCAGGATGAGAGGGGAGCATAGACCCTCTGGCTCCTGCTTCCCACCAAGAGCTCTAGCCAAGAATGCACCCTGGCCTCCTCCAGGTGTCCTGTGCTCTCCAGGTGTGTTCCCTGGCTGGCTGTGACCTTAACTGAAATGACAAAGTGTTAGGAGCCCTGGGATAGATCAGGTTCTCATGGGAACCCTGGTTCTCTTATAAATGTGCTGGAGAGGGAAATCTTAAGGTCTCTGTTCCCAGTGTGAGTAGATTCCACCACCGTCACGAGACCAGGGGAACCAGGGTGAAGAACAGAGCCCGTGGCCACCTGGTAAGGCCGAGTGTGGCACAGAGGCCAAGACCAAGTCTTCAATTACTCCAAGAGCACGGGGTTTTGTGACAGCACTTGCAGTGCCAATGTATTTTCACGTCCATGGCCTCTTCCTCCCAAGGCCTGTGTGTTCCTAAGAGCGGGGATGTACCTGACCTGTTTACTATTCATTTTTGGCTGTGCTGGGTCTTCACCGCGGTTGGACTTTTTTCTAGCTGTGGCGAGTGGGAGCCACTCTCTAGTTGCAACGTGCAGGCTTCTCATTTCAGTGGTTTCTCTTGTTGCTGAGCACAGACTCTGGGGTGCGTGGACTCCAGTAGTTGTGGCATTCAGGCTTAGTAGTTACTGTTTGCAGGCTGGGGCTCAAGAATGTGGGCTCAATAGTGGTGGCACACAGGCTTAGTTGCTCTGAAGCATGTGGGATCTTCCCCGACCAGGGATTGAACCCATGGCCCCTTCATTGGCAGGCAGATTCTTATCCATTGTGCCACCAGGGAAGTCCCCCATTAAAAAAAAAAAAAAATCTGGCTTCACCCAAGGGTTGTAGGATCTTAGTTCCCTGACCAAGGCTCAAACTTGTGCCCCCTTCATTGGGAGCTCAGGGTCTTAACCACTGGACGGCCAGGGAGGTTCCCTGCCTCATTTCTGAAACCTCCACTGCACCCAGCATAGTGCTTAATACCTGGAAGCTGTTTGCTGAATGTTGCTTGAGGCTGTGGATGGAAGATGCTTCAAAGTCCTGGGGTCCTCACTATGCCTGACTCTGCTCAGTCTTACACCTTCTTAAGGTGTAAGAACATGAGCAGGATGGTGACCATCCCTTGATTGTCCTCTGCAAGTTACATTATTATATTTTGAAAAGCAAATTCCTGCCAGCTTGGTTTCTTATCACTGGGCTTTCTCATTTAAAAAGTTATAGATGTGCACACATCTGTGTATGTGTGAGCATATGGGATCGTGTGTGCACGTGTATCCTTCTGTATACAGTGATTTTCAGGGGACTGAATAGCTGCAATTGAAGGTCAGGTCACGACTGCAAGTGAATGCTGGAGAGTGTTACCTGAAAGTGAAGGGTGTTTAGAACAGGCCTGGGAGGAAGGCCTCATGCATAAAGGATGAGAGCCACATGGGTGCTGTGGATCAGCGGAATGGCCCCCTTTGTCCAGCAGCTGTGACACTTCCAGTGTCCTGGTCTCCCCACAGCCTTCCGCTCCAGTCAGTTGCAAGGACCATTCCATTGCTCTACAGCCTGCTTATCCACCAGGCCAGGAGCTAGGGCAAGCTGAGTGTGGGCAGCGGGGTGGAGGGATGAGGGACAAGGTCAGCCGACTAAGGTTAAAAGCACAAGGGTTTTTCATGATCTGGACTCAGCCTCTGTACTTGACTTTAAGGAGAAAAACAGGAAATCAAAACACAGGTCAGACCATGTCCTGGGGTCAAGTCCATCTCCTAACCCTTTACTGTCTGGGCCTGGAGGCAGGTGAAATGGGGAAGTGGGGGAAGGGCATTTCATGCTCTCTGCCCAGGAGCCCTTTCTCCTTGGTTTCTTCTCGCAATTTCTGAGCCCCCAAGGGCCTGACCATTGCCAGGGCCACCTAAGCCAGACACTTCAAAGGCAGCCTTCACCCCCTCTTCTTCCAGTTCTATGTCTAGTCAGTCCTTTCACATCTGTCTCCTAAATTGTCCTGTATCTCTACCCCTTCCTCTCCAATCCCGCCAGGTCAGGCCTGCCTCATTTCTCCTTTGTCTGTTAAGTAACCTACCCCTTGGATCCTGGGAGACTCAGCCACGACACAGCACAAGTCCCAGCTGCCATTCACGTGGATGGCAACGTGCATGGAGCCCCCTGGAGTCATGCCACGTGGCGATCCTATCAGGGGACAGCAGGATATAATAAAAAGAGGTTTTGAAATAGGATAGTCTGTGTACGAATCCTGTTTTGCCACATACTGGTTAGGTGATCTTGGGCAGGTGAGTAGCCTCCCTGGATTCCGTTCTGCTCACCTGTAAAACGCAGATCAGAGCATCCACCCTGCAGGGATAATCCGTGGCTAGCGCAGTCCATCCTCCACGCTGTCCCTTCTTCCTTCTCCTGGTCCCCACACTCCACTTAGGTCTGGACAAAGTGAACTATCTGGCCTGGGGGTTTCTCGCTTCTTCCCCCGCCCTCCTCACCCTGCAAGAAGCTATCCTTAGCTACTTGTCAAATAAGAAAAGTTTTGCCAAGTCAGTCACCATACGGTGTTAATTGCTTGGTGTGGCTATTTGTGTGGAGACAGAAGGCTTGAGTTGCAGTTCCAGACCTTCCAACCATAAATAATCCTAACAAAGCAATAATTATAATAATAATAACAGTGACGATTTATTGACCACCAACTGTGTGCCTGGCAGAACTAGGGATTGCATGTGCAGGATCTCAATCCATTCTTATATAAAGCAGCCCTACCACAGGGGAGTTATCAGTGTCAATTTATAGCTGAAGAACCAGAGACCCAAGGTCATACAGCTGTAAACAAACCCAGACCCAGTGGTTTATATGTTTGTACTCCTTATTCATCCCTGTGAGCGGGGCATTGAGGGTCAAGGGTACTACGAGTTCATGCTGACTGTGCTGTAAAAGAGCTGGCAAAATTGAATTAAAATTCATTTCAGAATATACAACTCGACTTTAAGAGCAATGACTTCTGGTCTAATTTTTGCAGCTACAAAATGAACACTGGTTGTCCAAGAGAGTAAAGAGATTATCCAACATCAGCTAAATCTCTGCCTGAGAAATATTTTAATTACAAAGGGTCCTGGGGATTGGTGTGGGCTCCAGACTGAGCAACTAAAACTGATCTTGAGAACATGTGAGAGCTGAGGTTTGCCCCATCCATGTCTGTTCAGCACAAAGAATCCCAGGAAGCAATGCGTGACAACACCAGGTTTCAGGTGGGGAGGAATTAGAAATAAATGCAGTATAATCGGATAACCAACAAGGACCTACTGTCTAGCACAGGGAACTCTGCTCAGTGTTATGTGGCAGCCTGGATGGGAGGGGAGTTCAGGTGAGAATGGATACATGTATATGTATGGCTGGGTCCCTTCTCTATTCACCTGAAACTATCACAACACTGTTAATTGGCTATAACCCAATACAAAATAAAAAGTTTTTCATAAAAGAAAGAAAAGCATTGTGACTGAAGACATGAATAGCTAACATGCATAGAGAAGTAGGCAGTTAAAATCAGCTTCATGTACTTACTTGGCTGACTTCAGCCAGGACTGGTTTAGGAGCCTTGGTCATCCCTGATCACCATCATCTGAGCCACAAAAGCTTTCCTGCTGGCCTGTGGGTGGTCTTGCTCATTGCTATATCTCTAGCCCAAGGAAACTTAGTGAAACCAGAAGCTGGTTCTTTGGTTTCATTAAATGAGGAGGACAATAACTGTGCTGGAGGGAGTGGGTATGGATATGGAGTCACAACATGTTAAATCATACACTGTCTGCTGGTATTTTGTCCTAGATTTTCTTCACTGGAGCTTCACTGGAGTCCCAAATTCCAAAAACCAATCTCTGCTTTTTAATTTTTCAATCTCTTTATTTTAGTCTCTTTTCATTAGACAGGACTCTGTTACAAAATAGGGAAAATCACACTTCACAGAGTTGGCTGTGAGACTTAAAAGAGATAACAGTGATATATAGGAAAGCGCTATATAGATCAGAAATATGAAAAGAACTCCTTGAAATTATTAGTATTGTTAGTATAACAATACACTAGCTCAAGGAAGGGATTGTGTGTGCACTTTCAGGCATCATTAACAGGCAATGAGGAAGACAGGGTGGGGAGGGAGCCTTCTGTCTTTCCTACAGATGTGTCATGGAGGAAGATCTCTCTGACCTTGCATGGAGGCCTGAGAATTCAACATCTCCCTTCCTGCCAGGACCACAGGCAACTTTTAAAAGTGCCACCCTGATGACGCCTCTACAGCCTCTGCAGTCTCTTTGGATTCCACTACCCAGACCCAGTTGGGCTTTAACTGTCCTTCTCTGCAGACCCTTTACTCCAGAACTGGTTCATATTCACACAGTGGTGTTTTAAGCAGTCCCTTGTTCCTCTGTTGCTTTCACCCAAGACTCAACCTCTGATCTCTGCTTCATGCTCAGGCCCGGCCCGTAACTTCCTGGGAGAGAAGACCAGCAACCTCCTATCATCCAAATCAGAAGTCATTTATTAAACATTACTTCGCCATTGAGGATCATAACATTAACTGCTGCATTGGCACAACTCTACAAAACTTGTAAGGCACTTTCCTGCACCTATTCTGGTCCTCACCAGCATACTTGGTGTGGAGAGAGTGGGTTTTAGTCACATACCCAGCTGATGGAAGGAGAAACTGAAGTGCCTAGGAGTTAGGTGTCTTGCTCAAAAGACTGACTGAGATTAAGGTCCAGGTACTTGGCATTCAAGATTCGCACTTACAATTCCATTCCTCCCTCCTGGGGCTCAGCAGTAGGCAAAGTCAATAGTAGTAATAGTGTTAATTCCGCAGTGGTGTCTGACTCTTTGCGACCCCATGGACTGTAGCCCACCAGGCTCCTCTGTTCAAGGAATTCTCCAGGCAAGAATACTGGAGTGGGTTGCCATTCCCTTCTCCAGGGGATCTTCCTGACCCAGGGTCTCCCACACTGCAGGCAGATCCTTTACCATCTGAGCCACCAGTGAAGGATACAGCACAAACTCAAACGCACAAGCCCTCCACTGAGGTGGTTCATGACTGACACCTTCCCCAGGAGTACTGAGAACGCCAAAAGCTTCCAGCTTCTTAAGCCATTATTACGAAGCTGGGATAATGGAAGCTATCCTTGACAGTGTCACTCCTAAACTTGTACTTCTTATTGTTCCACCCCAATCGAATCCCCTCCCTTGGCTTCCTAGTTGTGAATGTCACCATCATCCACCCATCATTCAGGCTAGGATTTGGAGCACATTTTCCACTTCTCCCCTTCTCACGCTCCCATCTCATCCATGTTTGCCGGCACTAGGCTATTGTCACTGGAAACGCTGTTCCTCTTTAACATCTCTTGACTCTGTCCCCTGCTCTCCATCCCTACCACTTCTGCCCCAAATCAGATCTTCACAAGCTTGGACTTTGAATGAATTGGTTTCCCCTCCTCCAGTTTTGCCTTTCTCCAGCTTCCTCCTTCATGCTATTGCTCAACAGTTCTTTCTCAACAATTCATTTGATCACGAATCCCTCCCCACCTCCCAATGTTCCTTACTGCACTCAGGACAAAAACAAACTCCTTAGCTGGACATATGTGTTTTTTCACACTATGATTCCTGTCTAGCCCTCTGTTCATTCTTCACCGTGACTTCCTCCATCATCCAGGAACTGGCCACTGTCCTCACAGGTATACTCATCATCACTTAGAGCTTTTTATCCCATCACTGCTCAGTCACTCATTCATTCATTCAGACTGTAATCTGCCAGGTTCCTCGGTCCATGGGATTCTCCAGGCAAGAATACTGGAGTGGGTTGCCATGCCCTCTTCCAGGGGAGCTTCCTGACCCAGGGATCAAACTCTCGTCTCTTCTATCTCCTGCATTGCAGGCAGATTCTTTACCTCTAGTGCCATCTGGAAAGCCATCATGAGTTTGTTCAAAGCAACTTCCCAAGGACTGGGTGCTATTGGAGACAATGTATTTACAGTAGCAGCATCCACCCGGGGGGAGAGCATACAGAAAGAAGTCAAGGTTATTGACTGAATGAATTTAGGAAGGGAGCACCTGTCAGGCTGTTTCTTATCTTACTGGATGGGCAGCTTGGTCCTTTAACTTTCGAGGCTCTTTCCTTATGACTATAGCCATTCATTTTCCCTGGGGACCCAAAGTATGGGGGAGGCCAGGACCCAAGCCTTTGTCTTTTAAGTGGCCTCTTAGGGTCTTCTCTCATTGTCCGGTGACTAACACTCTGCTCCCACTGTAGGGAACCCAGGTTCGAACCCTGGCCGGGGAACTAGATCCCACATGGCACAACTAAGGGTCTGCGTCCTGCAGCGAAGATTGAAGATCCCACGTGCTGCAACTAAAACCTGGTTCAGCCAAATAAATAAATAAAAACTGAAAAGAAAAAAACAGTGGCCTCTTAGCCTTTCTCGAGAAAGCACTGAAGCCACCGGGAGTCCAGAATCTCCTGGGTACCCTCACATCCTCTCCCTCCCTCCAGGTACCAGTCTGTCTATTTATCTGCATCACTGCCTGTGCTCTCTGCATTCTAGGTGATTGCTTTTTGTGTAATAGGTCTTTGAAGAAAGTAGCAGCTGGGAGGCTAATTCACACCTGTCAGTGAATCCCATTTAATGGGAGATTTGGTTCTAAACCTCCCTGCTCCCAGCTTTCCTGCATCCTTCTCCCTGTGTGTCTCCTCTCCCTGTATCCCCATGATCTGAGCATGCACAGCCCTTCCTCCCAGGAACCTTGTCCCTTCTCTGCTTTTCTTTCCCAGCATGAGTCTACAAACAGGACTTCAAAAGCAGACTGTATTCTGTCTTGTCCAGCGCTCTGGTCCCTGCACCTTACTCTGTTCCTGTGCTTAGCAAGTGCTCAAACATTCATTATATGAATTCATGATCATCTGCAAACATGCATCAGGGTGGAAACACCTTTACATAGACTTCAGTCATTTGCTCTCAGCAAGAAGGAAGGCAGAGGCCAGGGAGGGGAGAACCCCCCCACCTCCACCCTGGCAGCTCTGTCTTCATCTTAGCTTTAGAAATGTTCTGTGCCTCTGGGAACTAAGTAAGTGGTTACTAACTGTGATGCCGAGAGTTCAATGGATCAAAATGACAAAATGGTGGAGGCTTTGTGTTCTCCACTTGGGCTGGGGGGCGCCATTGCTTTTCTGCAGGCCTGCTTCCTCTATCAGGCACTGATGCCTCGCCTCTGAAGTCCCCTGCTCTCAGGGTCCACTGATCGGGCCTTCTGTCTGCACCGTGCTCCCCCTCCCTCCCAATTTATTAGCCTCAGGCTTGTAGAGACACAAGGCCCTCCCTCCCCCATCTTAGCAGGCATATGGGAGTTGTTGGGGAAGATGAGTGACACTGTCAATCAGCAGCCTCAGCCTCCTTCTCCACCGCTGCAGCAGAACCTCCCACAGGGAGGTCCTGAGGGGCTCCCACAGGGGCAGGGCATCTTGCTGTCTATGACACACTTGAGATCACTCAGCAAGTATATGACTAAGGCTAGACCAGGATCCCAGAGAAGGCAATGGCAACCCACTCCAGTACTCTTGTCTGGAAAATCCCATGGACGGAGGAGCCCGGCAGGCTGCAGTCCACGGGGTCACTAAGAGTCGGACACAACTGAGCGACTTTACTTTCACTTTTTACTTTCATGCATTGGAGAAGGAAATGGCAACCCACTCCAGTGTTCTTGCCTGGAGAATCCCAGGGATGGGGGAGCCTGGTAGGCTGCCATCTGTGGGGTTGCACAGAGTCGGACACGACTGAAGCGACTTAGCAGCAGCAGCAGACCAGCATCCGAGCCACTGGATTCTCAGGACGGAAATGGACATAACAGGTGATTTTTCAGATCTTGGCCATTTGACTCATTCTAAACAACACAAAACAACCCAGGAGTCTCTCCTCTAGGACACACATCATTTGGGGTACAAGGAACATACCAGTATGCAAACCTATCTCTGCCAAAGTACTTATCCTTAGTGGCAAGTGGAGGCAAGTCCCAAACAGTGTTGACCTCAAGTGCCAGGGGCACAGAGAGAGGCAGCATGGCCATAAAAATGACTGCTGATTTTCCCAAGCTGAGAGCTGCCTGCAAGCTGAGGCCTGAAAGGCGAGCAGGAGTCAACAGGCAGGAGGTGGAGAAGGGGCTTCTAAGACAGAGAGGTGGTGGGATGCACAGAGCTGTGGAGGAGCAAGGCACTGGCTCAGCGCAGGGCACTGCAAGCCACCCCATCTGGCTGGGATGCTGGGCAGTAGAGAAAGGCGCAGCTAGAGCCAGAAGTCCATTCCAAAGAGGCTGCTCTGGGGACTTCCCTGGTGGTACAGCCGTTGAGAATCCACCTTCCAATGCAGAGGACGCAGTCTCAATCCCTGGTTGGGGAACTAGGACCCCACATGCCGTGGGACAGCTAAGCCCACATGACACAGCTATAGAAAGCCCACACGCTGCGGTAAAGACCCGAGACTTAAAATAGATTTAAAAAAGGGAAGAAGATGCTTCGGACTTTGTCCTCGGGGTAACAGGGAGCTCCTGCAGGGTTTTAAGCAAAAGAGAGATATCATCAAGAGTGATGTTAGGAAGGTTTTAACTCTTGGCCAAGATAAAAATCCAGCTTTGAAACTCACAGGAGAGGTGTCCACCATGCAGGTGATGGCTGGAGGCTTCAGCTGGACAGGCAGGTATCACACTTACTGCTGGGCTGTGAATGGGAGCTGTCAGCACCACAAACACAGGGCCAGGGGTGGGGAAAGCCTCAGATGGTGATTAATTGAATGGCTGATGCCGTTGATATTGAAGGAAGCCTGATGCTGGAGAGAGAGGAGCTGGACTGCTTAACAATAACAGCACTTGCTCCTCCTAATGGTGCTTATAATACAATTACACTTCTAATGTGATAATAATAATAATATGATTTGCCATAATGTATTTTCTTCTCAATCTCTTTATGCTTTCCAAATATTCATTGCACCCCAAGCACTCTTCTCAGCAGGGCCCAAATTCCCCAGGGCCAGGAGACTATGAGGTAACTTCAGCTGTCCCAGGGGCCTCAGTTTCCCCTTTGCTCTGGTTCTGTCTTCTCTCAGGGGCTTGCTAACAGAGCATCATCGGGAGTCAATGTGTATGCCCCCCACAGAGCCACACAGTGGGTCAGCAGAAGGAACTTGGGTCCACCATCTATCAAGGGATGTACCATTTGCTGTCCCAAGGTCTCCAGTGCCTTGCTCCTGGTTTCCTGACAACGCCTCTCCTTGTCTATCCTTTCACCAGGCAATGGGGCGGGGGGAGCAGAGGGGAGGGAACAAATGAAATAAACTAATTTGCACAATTAGTGCATGGGGTAGGCAGGATTCTAAAGATACCGTGCCCCCCCTATACCGAATCCCTAGGAATGTGAGTGACTGTGATGAGTTTTACTTCCGTGATTAGGCTATGTGATATGGCAAGTACATGCTCAGTCACATCTGACTCTTTGAGATCCCCCGCCAGGCTCCCCTGTCCGTGGGATTTCCCAGATAAGAACACTGGAGTGGGTTGCCATCTCCTCCTCCAGGGGATCTTCCTGATCCAGCTTCTCCTGCCGCTCCTGCACTGGCAGGCTGATTCTTTACCACTGACTTAGCCGCCTGGGAGGCCCTGCTATATGGCACAGTTGACTTTAAAAGAGGGCGATTATCCAGGCACTCTAACTTTTTTAAAACAGTTTTCTCTGGCTCGTTGCAGAAGAGGAAGTCAAAGAGATTCAAAGTTATGAGAAGGCCTGGACTAGAGGCAGACTGTCTGTGGATGAGATGGAGACATCATAGAGTGGGTCATGGACAAGATGAGAGGGAGGGGGAGGAGGGGCCATGGGCAAGGACTAGAGTTTCATTTGCTCCCTTCCACCTCTCCCATCACCTGGTAAAAGGATAGACAATGAGAGGCGTTGCCAGAGAACCAGGAGCAAGGCACTGGACGGTGACCTTGAGATGCTGAGAGCAGTCCCTAGCCAAGAGCTCGGAAGAAAACAGAGTCCAGTCCTGTAATCAACCACAGGATGTAAATTCTGCTGACAATAGGATGAGCCTGGAAGAGGTCCTTGAGCTCTGGATGAGAACATGTCCAGCCAACATCTAAATTTCAACCTGAGTGGAGAGCCCAGCCATGTGGTGTGGACCTACAGAGCTGTGAGCCAGTCGCTGTGAGGTTTAAGCTGCTGGCTTTGTAGTAATCGGTTTCACAGCAACAGAAAACTCATACTGCACGGTAAAGCAATAAAGAGCAGTTTGTTAAAGACATGAGGTAGGCAGGGAGGTCAAGGGCAAATTCTCAGCTGGACCACTTGTGGAGTGAATGACCTCAGTTTAAGCTTACAAACATCTCTGAGCCTCGCTTCCCTGCTTGATGGAACCGGAGCCCCTACATCGTAGAGGCATTTTGAGGATTTAAGATCATGAGCATAAAGTACTTAGCATGGTGTCTGGTACTTCACTGGTACCGTGGGAGCAATGATTGTTACAATACCAGCTAGTGAAAATGGGTAGGTGTTTATGGTTAGACTCTTGACAGTGGATTATTGGGAATTGCTGGATCAGTGGACAGAGGGAAGGCTGAGGCATCTCTCATTGAATTAATGGGACTATTGGTGACTCAGGGCAAGGCAGGTCTCCCCTCTTCCAGAGCTCTATTAAGCAGAAGGCCTGGGCACTCAGAGGGGGGCATTTCCATTATACTTCTAGAGATATGGAGCCAGCGTAGTCCCCAGAGTCTAGTTCTTATTTCAATTTGATTTATTTCACAAGCACAGTCTGGTGCACCCCGCCAGCAACACACACAGGCATGGATGTGGGAGTGTGTGTGTGTGTCAAGGAAGATGCAAGGAATGAGCTTCAATTCTATTAAATGGATGATACGCAAATATCTCCAACTTGGTGCCAGGAGCCCCGTGGGACCAATGTTCACTGTCACACTATTTGTCAAACATGAGCAAAGGGGCTGAGTGATAACTGGTTCCTCTGACACCAGGCAGGGTTTCTTCGCCTCCACCAGGGTTTCCACACCCCCGTTGAATGCTCCCTCGGTTTTGATTGATTTTCCTGGCAATCCACATTCTGCTCTCACACCCCCTGCCCCATGCCATTAGGAATCAAGTGTATCTGGAAATTTCAGGCTCACCTGTAATACCCCAGATCGCATTGTGAGGCCCAGATGCTGGGCTCCTGGTCCCCAGTCCAGTCCCTAGCTGGGGTTCTCTCTTTAGGCCTGCAGAGCCCATCACCTCGAAGGGGAGAATGGTTGACAGCCACTCAAGTGAATGTGCAGTGTCTCAGGCACTTATGACCAGCGAGCACCACAATAAAGGTGTTAACTCAGGTCCACTTGGGCTTCCCAAGTGGCACTAGTGGTAAAGAAAGGGAAAGTGGAAGTCACTCAGTCGTGTCTGACTCTGTGAGCCCATGAACTATAAAGTCCATGGAGTTCTCCAGGCCAGGATACTGGAGTGGGTAGCCTTTCCCTTCTCCAGGGGGTCTTCCCAACCCAGAGATCGAGCCCAGGTCTCCCACTTTGCAGGAGGATTCTTTACCAGCTGAGCCACAAGGGAAGCCCAAGAATACAGGATAGAATACTATCCCTTCTCCAGGGAATCTTCCCAACCCAGGAATTGAACTGGGGTCTCCTGCCCTGCAGACTGACCCTTTACTAACTGGGCTACTAGGGAAGCCCATTGGTAAAGATCCCACCTGCCAGTGCAGGAGACATAAGAGACGAGAGTTTGATCCCTGGGTCTGGAAGATCCCCTGGGGGAGGACATGGCAACCCACTCCAGTATTCTTGCCTGGAAAATCCCACAGACAGAGGAGCCCGGAGGCCTATAGTCCATAGGGTTGCAAAGAGTCAGACACGACTGAAGCAACTTAGCATGCAGATTCACTTGTGGCTCCCACCTTTCTTCTTTATCTGCCTTTCATAGGACATGGAAGGTGGCATTTGGCTGCCTGTGTGGACGGAGGTGAAGGCTCTGAAAGTTCCTCCCCACCCCAAAATACCTTCCTCACCAAATCCACAATTTCCCATAGGATCCACTTCCTTGGTAGCGGCTTTGGTTAAAAAGGAAATGTCTAAGGCATTAAACTGTGTGTTTAGAACATCCATCCCCCTGTCCTTCTCCACCTGACTAAGCAGTGCTTCTTTAGGGCCCACTGGGTGTAGCCTCCTCCAGGAAGTCTTCATGAGATTGCCAGGCTCTGTGGATAGCTTCATTATTTTAACCCACTGGCTTTCAATCCTCTGTTTGGGTTTGTCTCCCACTCCACCCTGACCATCTCAGAGAATGGACTGTATTCATGGTTGCATTCCTGACAGGCTCAATTAATGCTGCCCAGCCAACGCATGGTCAGGAGACTTCTGCCCGCCACTCCTGACTCACTGTGAGAGCTGAGCAAGTCACTGTCCCACTCCAGCTATTTCCCCTCAACTGTAAAAGGATGAGATTCAGTGAGATGCTCTCAAAGGTCCCCCCAGATTCTGTGCTGTCATCAGCCCTTCACATATCAGCCTGAACTGGCTTTGGAGGCCCTCCATCCATCAGGGCTCTGAGGAGGTGGCCTGGATGTGGGATGTGGGATAGCGCCTTCTGGGCAAGAGTGGGTGAGAGGACCAGACACTCAAGAGCCAGGAGTGCTGCCCTCCGCGGTGGGGGTGGGGAGAACTAGTGGAGCAGAAGGCAGTGGAGGGAGAAGCAAACCAGACCAGGACACTAGAAGACATGAAGAGGAAAGCCAGAAGCTTCACATGCCCAGAGAGCCCATTCATTTACTATAGATTCACCCAATCCATGAAGTCAACAGAATTGAAGAGCTGCAAGGTCTTTGAAGATCCTTCAGTTTATCCCCAGGGTAGACAGGACTTCTCCAAGATCACACACGGTCAGTTAGTGGGAAAGCCAAGACTAGCCCTTGGAACTACCAGGGACAACTTCCTTTTAAAAAATTATTTATTTATTTGATTGCACTGGGTCTTTAGTTGTGGCGCTGTGGCATGCAGACTCTCGAGTTGTGGCATGTAGGCTCTATTAATAGTGTCCTGGCCAGGGATCAAACCTGGGCCCCCTGCGTTGGGAGTGTGGAGTCTTAGCCACTGGACCACCAGGGAAGTCCCTATGCCAACTTCTAATGCTGAAAAGTCCAGCAGCTTTGCAGGGCAGACGGAATGTCATCTGACAGGAACTTTCCTCTGCCAACTCTGGTTCCCCTCTCTACATCACAGGTCCTCTCTCTGGCTACAGCAGGCACCCTGTTTTTTCTTTGTCAGGCCTACCATGCTTACCCCTGACCACATGCCATCATCCCATTCACCCTTCTAGTAAAAGTGTTAGTCATGTCCAACTCTTTGCGACCCCAAGGACTATATCCCTTCAAGCCCCTCTGTCCATGGAATTCTCCAGGCAAGAATACTGGAGTGGGTAGCCATTCCCTTCTCTAGGGGATCTTCTGTATCCAGGAATTGAACTCAGGTCTCCTGCATTGCAGGCAGATTCTTTAACATCTGAATCACCAGGGAATCCCCCTCCTTTATAACCTTCCCTTAATAAATGATTCAAATCAAGCCAAATCTGTAAACCTCTCTCCAAGGTCCCAAAAAAGCACTCAACACTCTTCCTGTGGGCTTCCACTTTTTGCCTCTTTAAGGCACATCCTACACTGCTCACATTCCCAGCACACAGTAGACACGTAATAAATGTTTGCTGAATAAGTGGAGTTGACTTCAGCATTTTCCATAGGTAAGTCGCTTAATCATGACTAGCTAATCATTTTATAATGCCATAACTTGGACCGAGGGACTTCCAGCTGTCAGCCGGTTTCCCCAGATGCAAATGCAGAGAATAATTTTCAGTCGTGGCCTCCTGAATCTTTTTCCAATTCTCCCCCCCATTTCCCCTGAACATTTCCTCTAGCTGTGGCCCAGTTCAGAGGATAGACACAGGAGGGTTGGCAGCCAGAGAGCACAATTCTGGAATAATAGCTTCTCTTCAAGATGCTGTTGGACCCATGTATGCCCAGGGGACATTTGTCACTGCCAGACCTGGCCCCTCTCTGAGTTTACATTTGGTGGGGGTGGTACCTTGGAAGCTCAGTCAGACACATGGGGAACTTTCACTCCATTACTCTTTTCCTAGTTGCACTAAAAACATATTTATTCACCAAAGTATACTGTATTATGCAGAGTGGTTCTCCTAAAAGGCTCAATAAAGGTGAAATATGTGGATAGTCTTAATAATTTTACAATAAACTACACTTTAGAATCAATTGCTCTGGCACTGGAAAGTTGTCCAACTGATGGATTGTAGTTGTTGGCTAGCTCTGTGTGTGTGTGTGTGTGTGTGTGTGTGTGTGTGTGTGTGTGTGTGTGTGTGTGTGGTGTGTGCTTTTAGTAAAAGACTCTAAGACATGGAGGAGGCTCACGCACCCTTGGAACTATAGTTGTAACTTCAACTAGATGACAGACCAATTTTGAAATGCTTCTGATAGCAGCTTTGGAGTTTTCAAAAGTTAAGACACAGTAAACCAAGATACTGAGATCTAAGTATGGAAATACTCAACAGGGAAGTGGGAAAGAGGGAAGGAAAGGAAATAATGTTTACTAGCAACCTAGTAAATAATATTGACAGGATTAGAAATGTTCCATGCTCCTCACAAAATGATGGTGTATGAATTATGATCCCCATTTTACAGAAGGGAAAACTGAGATTCCAGTAGGTTAAGTAACAGGCCATGTGTACATCTCATCCATGGCAGGACTCAGGTTCCAGCTCAGGTCCTCTCTGATCCGAGTCCCCAGCTGCCTCCATTAAGCCATGTTTCTACCCTCTGTGTCATGACACAGCCATAAGGCTCACCAACCTTGTGTGCCAAGTCATGGGGATGGTGGACGGAACTAGATAATTTCATAACGACCTTGGAAACTCAAAGCAGAGGTTTTGTTTCAGAGACCCTTGGGTTCTAGCTCAGCAGTACCAGGAGCTGGCAAAGAGGCTGCTTGACCAAGGCTGAGCCAGGCAAGGTGTGGGCAGGAGAGGACGCAGCCCCAGGTTACAGGTCACTCAACTCAGTCCTTGCACTCTTTCGCCCCTTCTCACTTCTATGGTCAGTATTGGTGTCAACCAGGGGCCACAGGTTTCAACACCACCCTCACTTACCAGAGCTCCCTAATAGGGGACTTCCCTGGCAGTCTAGTGGTCAAGGCTTCACCCTTCTATTACAGGGCTGCGGGTTTGATCCCTAGTTGGAGAATTAAGATCTTTCATGCTGCATAATGTGGCAAAAAAAAAAAAAAAAAGAAAAACAATCCCCTGATACTCCATGTTTTGGATCCTGAATAAAACCATCCTTGCTGAACTTCAGTTCAGTTCAGTCACTCAGTCGTGTCCGACTCTTTGTGACCCCATCAATCGCAGCACACCAGGCCTCCCTTTCCATTACCAACTCCCAGAGTTCACTCAGACTCACATCCATCGAGTTAGTGATGCCATCCAGCCATCTCATCCTCTGTTGTCCTCTTCTCCTCCTGCCCCCAATCCCTCCCAGCATCAGGGTCTTTTGCAATGAGTCAACTCTTTGCATGAGGTGGCCAAAGTATTGGAGTTTCAGCCTCAGCAACTTGCACATCCTTAGTTTCAAATCTGTCAAGCCCAGAATGGAGGAAGAGTGTTCCAGACCGAGCAGTTACCATGTGGGCTACGAAAATGCAGGCATCCTCAGGAAAAGGGGCACTGAGCCCTGCTCCTCCTGGCTGAGCTGGGGACCTTTGCACTCATTGGGCTACTTGGGATGAGCTGAATTCCTGTTGGAAGAAGGAGACGAGCCTTAATCCTGGCCAGCCATCCCAGTCCAAGAATCCTATAAGGTTAAGAACTTCTCCACTCATTAACTCAGTATGTATTGAGCACCTACTATATGCCAGTAGGCTACTGGGGTATAGTGATGGACAAGACAGACTTGGTCTTGTGTGTGTGTGTGTGTGTGTGTGTGTGTGTGTGCACTCAGTTGCTTCAGTTGTGTCCAACTCTGCAACCCTATGGACTGTAGCCTACCAGGCTCTTCTGTCCATGGGACTCTCCAGGCAAGAATACTGGAGTGGGTTGCCATTGCCTCGCCCAGGGGATCTTCCCAACCCAGGGTCTTCCACATTGCAGGCAGATTCTTTACTGCTGAACTACCAGGAAAGTCCAGACTTGGTCTTTCTAATTATGAAATTCAAGGTCTGATGGAAAGGTCAGACGTAGAAAAAGGAATTCCTGCTTGAGATGGATGCTACAAAATACAGAAGACAGGGCGCTGGGAAGTGTGTAACAGAACCTGGCACAGGGGACGTCAGCAGAAAATGTCTCGAGGAACTGGCATTTAAGGAAGACCTCAACGATGAATGGTGTTGGCCCATCAGAGAAAGGAGCAGGACAGCAGGACAGTGAGCATTTGCATCCTTTGGAATCATTTGTTTCTTCCCTCCCTGACTGCCCTGGCTCCCCTTTCTGTAATAATCTTAGCAATTTCAATTACTTATGGCTAATCTCTCTGATAAACCTCTAGAAAAATAAACACAGGCTCAGTCTGCTTGACAGTAACGTGGACCCAGAGGAGAAAAATTGGCTGCATATGTCCATTCTGCCCAAACAAGATAGAGACTGGGGCATAAAGGAGTTATTTCTGCAGGACTTTGCTACTCTTTGGGAATCCAGGGAGCTGTTAGCTGAACAGCCATGGGCCCTCGATCTAATGGGTCATCCTCTCCTCTTCTCCAGGAAATATTCCCAACCAGAAAGTGCTGTGAATTGAAATGCCCTCAACGGTGTGTAGGATGAAATAAGTCCAGGATTGTAAAGAACCTCAAAGATCACCTACTATTAACACAACTTCACAGTTTTCAGATGAAAAAACTGAAGCACAGGGAGGAGAAATGGCTTGCCTAGATAAATGCAGTAGAGCGAGGTGGCTAAAAGCTAACTGCTTGGGTTACTACCTTGAGCAACATATCAAAATTTTATGAGCCTCAGCCAGCTCATCTCTAAAATAGGGATAAAAGAGGGCGCTCCTAAAGCTGTTGGGTGAGGTTTAAGTAAGAAAATAACTGAAAAGCACTTGTTACAGAGTCTAGCATGCAGAAGGTAGGCAATAAATATCAACTTTGACTAATACTATGTTGACCACTAGTTAGTAGCAGGGCTGTAACTACATATGATGAGGCCTCCTGTTCATATAACCCTTACCATGCAATGTAACCCTACAGGTGCTAATATAACCATTCAGGTGCTGGTGTAACCCTGCCTCTTGCCTTCCAATACCCAGCCAGCACCAAGTTCCTTCTCTCTAGCGTCCCCAAGGGAACAACTCTGAGATGTTAACCGCCTCTATACACATGGCACAAATGGCATTGTGCCCTCCAGCACAGTGCGGGTGGCAAGAGCTTGGCACTCTAGCCCTACCTGGGGCAGGAAAATGAAAAGATGATCACAGCATCCAGCAAGCCATGCTGCCTGCAATGCTGGGAACAGCCCAGGTGGCCCACAGACCATATAGTTCCCACTTCCAGGGCCCATTTCCTACTTTTTCTGGACATTTCACGATTCTAACCCTTACCCTAAATCTCTACACTTTTCCTGCCAAGGCGGTGGCTCCCTGCTTTGGCACCAGGCCCATCTGTGCTCACTGACAATAGATTAGGGTGATTTTATCTTTTCTATTAGGCAGTGATTGCGAATCTCCCTGGGTTCATTAGTAACTGGATAATCCTCCCAGATTTATTAGCTCAAACTACACTTTCTCCTTCACCTCCTCTCTTCACATGGCATGTCTGCTGTCTCAGCGGCAGACTGGGCTTTGCCCAAAGGCCCTTAATTCTTCACATCCTTTATCCAAACTCCCATCAGTCTTGCGGAACAATGGTTCCCACAGCCAAACCTGGAGGCCGACTGGAGGACAGAGACTGCTTCTAGACTAAAGAGCAGGATGAGCACAGCGAATCCATATCTGTCCAGTGCATGTCCGACCTGGAAGCACCAGACAGGACCTTCAAGCCAGCGGCCCACCTGGGCAAGAGCATGCAAGACGCAGACCCTGTTAGTTATAAGGGAGCTGACAACTTTGCTTCCCTTGTGGCTCAGCTGGTAAAGAATCGCCTGCAGTGCGGGAGACCTGGGTTTGATCCCTGGGTTGGGAAGATCCCCTGGAGAAGGGAAAGGCTATNCTTCAAGCCAGCGGCCCACCTGGGCAAGAGCATGCAAGACGCAGACCCTGTTAGTTATAAGGGAGCTGACAACTTTGCTTCCCTTGTGGCTCAGCTGGTAAAGAATCGCCTGCAGTGCGGGAGACCTGGGTTTGATCCCTGGGTTGGGAAGATCCCCTGGAGAAGGGAAAGGCTATCCACTCCAGTATTCTAGCCTGGAGAATTCCATGGACTACAGTCCATGGGGTCACAGAGTTAGACATGACTGAGCAACTTTCACTCACTCACTGACACCTTTATAACAAAGTTCTGGTCTCCACGTATAGGGTCAGCACAGAGTTGGACACAACTGAAGCAACTTAGCAGTAGCAGCAGCAGCAGCCTCTGAACAGACAGGCCAGGGCTTAGGTTGCTAATTGCTCTTCTAGAATATAGGAAAGAGACCTACGATGATCATTAATCATTTAATAATGCAACAGATATGGCTAGCCAATCAGCATTCCCATATCCTCTTCTCCCTGGGCACACAGGACATGATGTTTCCCCATCTCCCTTGCGGTAGGTGTGAGCATATGGCCAAGTTTCAGCCAACAGATTAAGAGGAGAGATACTACGGGCCACTTCCAGGCTTGGCCCCCCCAAAACCCTCTTGTGTCTGACCCACTGTGTTTTGTCCTTTTCCTGGCCTCTCAGTGGACACATTAGAAGCTGGAAGAAATCTGGGCTTCCAGATGACCTTCTGGAAAGCTGCCCGATGATCAGAAACACACCTGGGGGACTTTGAGTGAGAAATGACATGTCTACTGTGTGAAACCATGGAACTGCAGTTGGCATTGCCTACCAGATACAAAGTGTTATCCATTGCTGATTTTTCATTTTACCAAGATTTCCTGAGATGGATATTATGATTCGCATTTTACATATGGGGAAACTGAGGCCTGCCAAGAGCATCAGGGTGCACAGTTAGGAAGCTCCCAAACTGAGGGTTTTCACCAAGTCTGACACATTTTATATATATTTACCACTATAAAAAAAAAGAGTTTATAAAAAAAACAATGAAGTTCTGATACTGCTATAATGTGGGTGAACCTAGAAAACGTTATACTGAGTGAAATAAGCCAGACACAAATATTACATGATTCCAGACAACCATAATATTGTGACTGTACAATAACTGATAAATATAATAAATAAAAACTGGGTTTTTACAGCTTCTTTCTCTCATTAAAAAGCTTTCTAATCAGGATCCTCCACTTTAGCCATTCACTCTCGCTGCCCTCAATGGGAAAACTCCAAATAGAAATAAGAAACACATCTGAACACTTCATACCATTAAGATGGCTATTATCACAAAAACAGAAAATAACAGGCATTGGGAAGATGTGGGGGAACTCAAACCCTCATTCATTCCTGGTGGGAATAAAAATGGTACGGCTAGAAAAGACTATGGTGTTTCTCAAAAATCAAACACAGAATTACCATATGATCCAGCGATTTTACTACCAGCTATATACCCAAGAGGATGGAAAGCAGGGACTTGCACAGGTATTTGCATACCTGTGTTCACTGAGACACTATTCATAACAGCCGAAAGGAAGAAGCAACATTAATGTCCATATTGATGGGTGAAGAGATAAAGTGTGGTGTATATGTAAAGTGGATTACCACTGTTGTTCTTTCAGTCGCAAAGTCGTGTCCAACTCTCTGTGACCCCATGGACTGCAGCATGCCAGGCTTCCCTGTCCTTCACCATCGCCCAGAATTTGCTCAAACTCATGTCTGTTGAGTCAGTGATGCCATCCAGCCATCTCATCCTCTGACACCCTCTTCTCCTTCTGCCATCAATCTTTCCCAGCATCAGGGACTTACCCAATGAGTCAGCTGTCCTCATTAGATGAGGAAAATACTGGAGTTTCAACCTCAGCATCAGTCCTTACAATGAGCATTCAGGGTTGATTTCCCTTAAGATTGACTGGTTTGATCTCCTTGCTGTCCAAGGGACTCTCAGGAATCTTCTTCAGCACCACAGTTCTTAGGCATCAATTCTTGGCGTTACACCTTCTCTACATCCAGCTCTCACAACCATACGTGACCACCGGGAAGACCACAGCCTTGACTATACAGACCCTTGTCGGCAGAGTACCGTCTCTGCTTCTCAGCACACCGTGTAGGTTTCTCATAGCTTTCCTGACAAGAAGCAATCCTCTTCTGACTTCATGGCTGCAGTCACCATCTGCAGTGATTTTAGAGCCCAAGAAGAGGAAATCTGTCACTGCTCCCACCTTCTCCCCCTCTCTCTGCCGTGAAGTAATGGGGCCAGGTGCCATGATCTTAGTTTTTTAATGTATTACTCAGCCTTAAAAAGGAAAGGAATTCTGACACCTAGATGACCCCTGAAGATGTTATGCTAGGCGAAATAAGTCACACACCAAAGGACAAGCATTAGAATTCCATGTATATGAAGCATATAGATGAGGCAAATTCACAGAGACAAAAAGCAAAATGGTAGCTGCCAGGGGCTGGCAGGGGGAGCGGGTAGGGAGTTGCTGTTTAATGGGTTTAAGGCTTCAGTTTGAGGATGAAAAAAGTTCTGAACGTGGATCGTGATGATGGTTACCCAACGATGTAAATATACTCACTGTATTGAATGAAATCCTTAAAATGGTGAATTTTATGTGTATTTTCCATTATTAAAAAAAAAGTTTAAAAAAAGGAATGAAGTTCTGATACTTGCTATAATATGGATGAATGTAGAAAACGTTATGCTAAATAAAATAAGCCAGACACAAAAGACAAATATTACCTGATTTCACACAATAATAATATTGTGACTGCACAATAACTGAACCACCTCGTTCTACTCATTGTCTGGAAATTAATAAAATGGCATTTTAGGAGTCACTTTTATAGGCCGTTA
Source organism: Oreotragus oreotragus (assembly GCA_006410675.1). Lineage (NCBI taxonomy): Eukaryota > Metazoa > Chordata > Mammalia > Artiodactyla > Bovidae > Oreotragus > Oreotragus oreotragus. The sequence continues at coordinate 377,173 of SJYX01004509.1, forward strand.
GAGACTGGACAGCAAAATAAATATCTCCTGTTCTTTTTGGTACCTGGGGAACACAAATAGAACTTCCTTTTCTATAATTCCATTTATTTATTTATGGCTGTGCTGGGTCTTCATTGCTGATTGGGCTACTCTCTAGTTTCTGTATTTGGGCTTTTCATTGTGAAGGCTTCTCTTGCTGTGGAGCTTGGGCTCATGGGCCTTAGCAGTTGTGGCACGTGGGCTCCGTAGTTGCAGCTCCCAGGCTCTAGAGCCGGGCTCTTCTGGGGCATGGGCTTAGCTGCTCCACCACATGTGGGATCCTCCCGGACCAGGGATCGAACTTCATTCAATGTGTCTCCTTCATTGGCAGGAGGATTCTTAACCACTGAGCCATCAGGAAAATAGAATTAGATTCCTGTTCCTAATTCGACTCGCAGCGTCTCTCGGCCCTGCATTAATAAGGGAGATGGAAGAGTGTCTCCTCCCAAGCTCTGAGCTGCGTTTCCCTTCAGTCCCTCATTTCTTCATTCTTTGATTAGATTTTTAATCCTCTTTGCCCTTGAACTTCTGCTCTGCCCCACTTTCCTTCTGCCTCTGGTAGGTGGGGCCAGTCACTCAGCAGCCTCTAGAGATGAGTCCTTCTCCTCGGAGCAGAGGCGGCAGTGTGTGGTAGATGAGTCCCGCCTGGGCTGTGGGCCGGCCTCACCAGCACCTGAGCAGACTCATCCTCTCCAGGATTACTGTCTGTGCTCAGCCATCTTGCACCCACTCAAGGGAGGAAGGGGCTACACTGTTCCAGAGAGATCTCTGCCCTGCCAAGGACACTGTGCCTGCCCTGCAGAGCCCGCCCTGAGCCCTCCTGAGCCTGATGCAGCCCAGGAGGGTGGGAGGGGCCAGAGAGGAGGAAGCCCCAGCTCAGATTTGTCATGTACCAGCTGTGTGACCTTAAGTCAAATCACTTAGCAGCTCCCAGACTCTTTGCTCAGCTCGGAATGACTGAGAAAGAGGGAGGTAAAGTGGGGAAACATAAGTGAAAGTGCTTTGCAATCTGCAAGGAACTGTTTGAATGTCAGAGAATGTCAATTCCAATGGAAAGAGCCCTGGGCTAGGAGGCAACCATATCTAGCATAGTGCTCGGCACACGGCAGGTGCTTAACCAACATCTGAGCAACTCACGTCCCAAAACCCAGGAAGAGCTGCAGCAGAAGAAACAGGGCTCAGCTTTAAAGCAAGAGGTCAAATGAGGTCACCGAGGCTCAGAGAGACGGAGCAACCTGCACTGGATCACACAGCTGACAGCTGGTCAACCTGGAGTCCTTGGTCTTGTCTACTAAGGCAAAGGCCTGCACCTTCGTGCTAACTCAAGTGCAAATCTGAGTGCCTGCTGCATCACTGTGGCCGAACTTAGAGAGATGGGACACGATGGACATCTCTGAGGAATCAGAAAAGAAATAAATAAGAATTAAAGTCCAGGTGGCACCTCTATTTGGGGAGAAGGACTAGAGCAGAGGTTCCCAACCTCCAGGATCTAATGCCTGAGGTGCAGCTGATGTAATATAATAGAAATAAAGTGCACAGTAAGTGTGATGTGCTTGAATCATCCAGAAACCATCCTCCCATCTCCGGTCCATGGAAAAATTGTCTTCCACAAAATTGGTCCCTGGTGCCATAAAGTTAGGGACCACTGGACTTCTAGAGACGCACAGAGGCTCACCTATAACTCTCTACAGAAAGCCCCTCCTGCTCTGGTTCAAGACTCCAACAGCAACTAGGCAGAAAGAATGGACGTAAAAATAGTTTTTTTACTCCTAATAAAGGTCTGTCCTTTCTAAGAGCCAAGGCACTAATGAGAAGTATCCAGAATATTCTCTCAGTGACTGATTTTTGAAACGGCTTTGCTTCTATTTTCTTGGCTATTACTCAGCCATCATCATTTACAGTTACTTTTCTGATTTCCTGTTGCAAACTTAACAGCTGTGTGAATCCTGTCAATTCCAGATTCAAAGAACTCTCTGAGGAAGGTACCCTCCCAAAGCTCATCTCATTCTGAGTTCACCCAAGAAGGACAAAAGCCCTTTGAAAGCTGAAAGTATCGGAGTGTGACCAAAATACACACTGTCTGAAAGCATATAGTATTTGGCAAGTCATAACGCAGTTTTCTTTATCCTCATAGCAACCCTCTACGGTTTCATTATCCCCATTTTACAAATGGGAGACCTGGGGCTCAGAAAGTCACTGTGACTCCCCCCAAGTCACACAGCAATTACAAGGCAGAGTGGGGACTTGACCCAGGTCTCCCGACTTCATGGGTCAGTGCTTTCTCCACAAGATTCATCGTCAAAGTCTTTATTAACATTCCAGAGAAGAGGGAGTGGTGGGACATAGCAGGGGTGATGCTTTCTTTTTTTACTTTTTTAAAGCTTTTTTTGATGTGGATCATTTTTTAAAGTCTTTATTGAATTTGTCGCAAAAAGTGGAAACAGTGACAGGTTTTATTTTCTTGGGCTCCAAAATCACTGAAGCCATGAAATTAAAAGACGCTTTCTCCTTAGAAGAAAAGCTAGGACAAACCAAGACAGCGTATTAAAAAGCCGAAGACATCACTTTGCTGACAAAGGTCTGTATAGCCAAAGCTATGGTTTTTCCAGTAGTCATGTACAGATGTGAGAGCTGGACCATCAAGAAGGCTGAGTGTTGAAGAACTGATGCTTTCGAACTGTGGTTCTGGAGAAGACTCTTGAGAGTCCTTTGGACTACACAGAGATCAAACTAATCAGTCCTAAAGGAAATCAACCCTGAATATTCATTGGAAGTACTGACGCTGATGCTGAAGCTGAAACTCCAGTATTTTGGCTACCTGATGGGAAGAGCCAACTTATTGGAAAAGACCCTAATGCTGAGAAAGATTGAGGGTAAGAAGAGAAAGGGGTTGCAGAGGATGAGATGGTCAGATAGCATCACTGACTCAATGGACACGGATTTGAGCAAACTCTAGGAGAGAGTGTAGGACAGGGAAGCCTGGAGCGCTGCAGTCCATGGGGTCAAAAAGAGTTGACGTGACTTAGTGACTAAATGACAACAATATTGCTTCTGTTTTATGAGGGGTGTTTTTGGCCACGAAGCATGTGGGATCTTACTTCCCTGGGCAGGGATTGAACCTGCACCACTGCCTTGGAAGGTGAAGTCTTAACCACTGGATGCCAGGGAAGTCCTGGGATGACTTCCTTTTTGTAGATGACTTTGTTTATTTATAACTGGCTCTGCTGGGTCTTCATCACTGTGTGTGGACTTTTCCCTATTGCAGTGAACGGGGGCTACTGCTTAGCTGCCAGGCGAAGGCTTCTCACTGCGATGGCGTCTCTGCCTGCAGAGCACGGGCTTCGGGCCCTTGGGTTTCAGTAGTTGTGGCTCCTGGGCTCTAGAGCACAGGCTCAGTAGGCTTAGTTGCTCCAGGGTATGTGGGGTCTTTCTGGATCAGGGACGGAACCCACGTCTCCTGCATTGGCAGGCAGATTCTTGATCACTGAGTCACCGGGGAAGCCTCCGTGATGCTTTCTTAAACATCTCCAGGCCAAGCAACCTCGCCTTAGTCCCATTATCATCCTGGGAATTCATCTTTCAAACGACTAGCCTCTTTCCATCTGCAAAAACACTTCTGTGAGTCCTAGCTGCCCCACTCCCTCCTCTTTGGCTACCCTGTTGGCCTAACATGGGGGCAGGCTGGCCCAAGGCAGGTGGCCCCTGGCCTGCCTTCTCCCTCTCCTCCCCTCTGCTTCCCAGGCTCCCCAAATGGAACACAGATGGAGTTTAATCTGTCCTTATTCTTCTGCCAACTCGCTGGGCTCCCCCAAATGCCTCCTTACTTCAGGCAAATGCTTTCGCATCACTCTGGGAATAGTCTAATCCTTTTCTTCCCTTTTCCATGTTAATGCCCTGATTTACAGCAGCAGTGTGAGACAGAAAAAATAAATTAAATAAACGTGCCAACAAAGCAGTTCCTTCTGCTTTATATTCTGAGGGGCAGTGACTGGGGGCATGCGAGGGACTTCTGGGGTGCTGGCAATATTATATTTCTGGATCTGGGTGTTGCTTACACAGGTGTGCTCACCTGGAGAACGTTCGTTCAGCTGCTCACATATGATCTTTTGGCCTTCTCTCTGTAGGTTAGACCTCAGTTAAAAATTCCAACAATGGAAGAGGCAGGTCTGTGGTGGGGGCGTACTAGGCAACAGGCAGCTGAATGCCTGCTGTGGAGGGAGTCCCTACACCAGAAGAGGAGCTATACAGGATTCTTCAAGGAGGCTTTCAACTCTGACAGCAAAGACCTATAGGACGCTTCAGGGCGAACAATGCCACAGAAGCCCCGAGAAAGGGCTGTTCACAAAACCGCCGCTAGAGATGAACAGGGATGGCAGGATCCCAGCTTGTCTTTTTGGGCAGCCCTCTCTTCGCCTCTGCAGGACATTTCAGGAGGCCTGGCCCTGGCCTAAAGCCCAGAAGGGACACGGCATGACCCCTGGTTTACCCTACCACCTGTGCTGGCCAAGAGAGTCTTAACTCCCAGGTAACCTTTTCCATTTTCAGATTCGAGAGTCAACTCTGTGAGGTTGAATTCTGCTTCCTAAACACATCAAGGCTCTTGTGGTTCATTGACACCTGCGTGTGTCCTAAGTCGCTTCAGTCATGTCTGGCTCTTGGTGACCCCATGGACTGTAGCCCCCACGGGCTCCTCTGTCCATGGGATTCTCCAGGTAAGAATACAGGAGTAGGTTGCTGTGTCCTCCTTCAGGGAATCTTCCAGATCCAAGGATTGAACCCACATCTCTTATGTCTCCTGCACTGGCATTGGGAATAAGGAACAGCATATTCACATATCTGGAGATTTGAGTCCCTTCTACATAGGGACTGCTCCAGGAATGGGTGTGCCAGTTCATTATTACTCATTTGATGTTACCTGCCTTATATCTTTTAAGAAAGTTACTTTCACAAATGGCTATAAAGAGACAAATGAGTAATAATAAACTAGCACATCCATTCCTGGAGCAGACCATATGTGTGAAGGGACTCAACATGTGAGTCCCTTCAGGTATGTGAGCATGCTGTTCCTTATTCCCAAATGTTATTCTGCTCTTTGTTTGTCTAGGAAAAAGTCTACTTGTCTTTCAGGATGTAGCTTAAAGACTCTTTCTTCTGTGAAGCATTTCCTACCTGCTCCGGGTAGAGCAAGTGGCCCCTGCTCTAGGGTCCAAAGCATTTTGTGTCCACATCTCATGGAATTTGCCACTTCGCAATATGACAGTTTACAATAGGTTTTTGCTGGCCCAGCTTGGTTTCTTATTCCTATTTTAATTTCTAATGCTTGGCTCAGTGCCTGTTACATCAGAAGTATGTCTGGATAGGGACGTCCCAGAATTTGCTGCCAATGCAAGGGACATGGGTTCGATCCCTGGTCCAGGAAAATTCCACAACTAAGCCTGTGTGCTACAACTACTGAAGCCCGAGTGCCCAAGAGCCCATCCACTCACCACCAACTAGAGAAAGTCCCTGCAGGAACGAAGACTCAGCACACTTTAAAAACATTTTAAAAAGTATATCTGGATAAAGGGGCTACTTAAATGATTTGGATATCTTATGCATTTACAAAATAAATAAATGCATAATAATTAAACCTCTTCTCTGAATGACTGTTTATAACAGCTCTACCTGTAATAGCCCCAAACTGAAAACAACTAAAATGTCTCTGCATAGGTGGATGATTAAACAAACAGGTACATTCACAGCAAGAAATATGACTCAGCAAAAATAAAGGGCAAACTATTGATTCATACAACAACTTCGATGGATCCTGAGGGCAATACACTGAGTGAAAAAAATTTAACCTCAAAGGTCATCTACTCGTGATTCCATTTACATAAAAGTTGAAAAGTTAGGCAAAGCCACGGTTTTTCCAGTAGTCATGAACGGATGTGAGAGCTGGACCCTAAAGAAGGCAGGACACTAAAGAATTGATGCTTTCAAACTGTGGTTCTGGAGAAGACTCTGGAGAGTCCTTGGCTGCAAGGAGATCAAACCTGTCAGTCTTAAAGGAAATCAACTCTGAATATTCATTGAAAAGACTGTTGCTGAAGCTGAAGTTTCAATAGTTTGGCTACCTGATGTGAAGAGCCAATTCATTGGTAAAGACTCAAAAGCTGGGAAAGATTGCAGGCAAAAGGAAAATGGGGTGGCAGAGGATGAGATGGTTAGATAGCATCACTGACTCAATGGACATGAGTTTGAGCAAGCTCTGGGAGATAAAGAAGGACAAGGAAACTGGTGTGCTGCAGTCCATGGGGTGGCAAAGATTCAGACACAACTTAGAAGTGAACCACCACAACAACAAAAGTTAGAAATAGAGAACAGATTAGCAGTTATTAGAGATTAGGACTGGTGGGAAGAAGGAACGTGGATGTGACTATAAAGTAGTAGCGAGATCTTTGTGGTAATGAAATGGTTTTTTTCCTAACTGTAGTAAGAGTTACACACATCTACATACGTCTTAACAGACTTGATATTTTGATATCCTGGTTTTGATACTGTATTGTAATAACATAAGATATAGCCATTGCAGAAAACTGGATTAAAGTTACATGGCACCCCTCTGTATTATCTTTGTGACTTTCTGTGAATCTGTGATTATCTCAAGATAAAAAGTTAAAATGTTGTTAAACCTGTTCTCCGAGGTTCTTTCTACTGTCTAATTGAGAGTGTGCATATTTCACAACGTTTCACGTGTCTTAATGCTTTACGATTTCAAAATATACACAGATTAAATTACATCATTTCAAAATGATAGCAATTCCACGTTGTAGCTGCCCTTGCAGCCATTTTACAGACAAAGAAATCAAGGCTCAGGGCTTGTTTAAGGGGCACACGGCTGGTATGGGGCAAAACTAGAATTCCCACTTGACTCAATAAAATTTCTATAGGTCTGTCTTCTAGGCTGCAAAAAAGGGGAATTTGAAAAAAAAAAAAGGCCTCTGAAAGTGTATCAATTATAACACCTTTTACCTAGGACAGGCGTAATTTTTGTGCTCTAGTGTTCCTAATTCTAAGCCAGCCTGCATTAGAGTCTGGAAATGTAGGGACTGGACTGCCAGCCTGTAACTGGACCTATAGAGGAGCTGCAACCATCAGATGGGTCAGCTGGTGACATCTGAGCAGAGGTATGAGATTCTTTGGAGAAGGCAATGGCACCCCACTCCAGTACTCTTGCCTGGAAAATCCCATGGACGGAGGAGCCTGGTGGGCTGCAGTCCATGGGGTCGCTAACAGTCGGACACGACTGAGCAACTTCACTTTCACTTTTCACTTTTATGCATTGGAGAAGGAAATGGTAACCCACTCCAGTGTTCTTGCCTGGAGAATCCCAGGGATGGGGGAGCCTGGTGGGCCGCCGTCTATGGGGTCGCACAGAGTCAGACACAACTGAAGCGACTTAGCAGCAGCAGCAGAAGGCTAAGAATTGTTAGGACAAGAGTCCCAGGGCTCCTGGGTTTCCGTGTTTCTCAAATGTCCTGCTTCTCTGGCTGGCGTCTGCTCCTCTGGTCCATTTCCCCTACTGCCCATCGCCAGGGTTTCATTCCGTCACATCCCGCTGACCCTAATTAATGATACTCTCTATGCCAAAGAGGTGAGCTATGAAAGTGTCTTACCAGATTAGTGAAGATGTATGTGTAATAGGCTGACACCATCCCTAGTTCCGCTGCCTGCAAAGGGAAGAGAAGGAGATTAGAATGGAAAATGAAAAACCCACTGGAAGTGCATGACTAGGGAGGGCTCCAAGTGTCTGTCCCTGGTCTGGCTCTCCACTGGCAGAGTAGAACATCTTGACTGATTGGTTCTTACACCACCTTCAACCTTGGAGAATGGAGCACAGAAACCCTCGCTTCTAGAGTAGGGTCTCTCTCCCTCCAGCCTACACCCCCACCCCTGCAGTGAGACGCATGGTAGCTGATATTCTCATGTGAACACATTCCCATGGATATAACTGAGGATTATGGAAACCAACGTGACTTTCGGGGAAATGAAACAAATAACAAAAGACTATAATAATTATTTCCACAACCATTAACAATACCAACGGCTAACACTCACTGGTTAGTCTGCACCAAGCACCGGACAGTGTTTGGCTTGGGTTCACCTGGTGAGGCAGACTATTATTTGTCCACCACCCGCCCTTTGACAGCTGAGGAAACAAGCACCAAAGGCTGCGTAGCTTGTCCAGAAGATCATACATCTCATACATGGAAAAGATGAAATTAAAGCCAGGCAGCCTAACACTCCCCTTGGAGAACTATGATATTGACGGAATTACTGACACACTTCTCTTAGGGGCCAAGGCATAGACAGGAAAGTGGTGGCTTGTAGGAAATTCCCAAATTAACTCCGCCCTCATCAAGGTGGGAGTGAGGATGCCTCATAGGCATATTCTTCAATCTGCGGTAATGCTGGAAAGAGGTGACCCGTTTGCAAACTGCGGTCTTGTCAGCAGTGAGGAACAAGTTGCTTGTGATGTGCCCTTGGTGATGGTGTACCAGGGAGTCTCAGCCCACGGTTGGGAGCTGCTAGTTCAAATGGGCCTCCTTTTGTCTGATCTTTGCAGCATCATAAATATCTCTATAAGCAACCTTCCGTGCCATGTGCCTGGCTTGGAGTGTGACAAGTGCTAGAGAAGCCGACAAGGAGATCATGGAAATAATGAGCTCGGCTCTCCCCAGGGCCCTCATCCCTCCTGACAGTCGGTTAGACCTTCATACCGTAGCCTGCAGCCCTGGGCTACTAGGAAACCACTTTTGTCATGACTGTTGAGGTGCATGGGGGTGGGGGGTGGTAAACAAAGCCAGGGATGATTGCCTTCTCTCTTTATATCTTGTTTATCTCCCCAGGGATTCCAGTAACTGTGCGAGCATTCTCACAGGCTCCTTGAAGGACAGGCTGGGGTAATTATTAGGTTGGTTGGCTGAAAAGTTCATTCAGGTTTTCCAAGTTACAGAATAACCCAGACAAACTTTTTGGCCAGCCCAATATATCATCACCATCCCTATAAGAAATTGAGGCAACTGGGGCAAGGTTACAAGGGGTCGTGATGGAGCTCAAGGCCTCTCCTTCCTCTAGCAAAGCTACAGTGACGCCTCCACTTCTGGGGAGGGGGGAATGGTGCTCACCTCCACCTCTTCACCCACCCCCCAAATTATCCATATAATAATGCCCTTGCCTCTCACCACTGCCTAGCCTGACGGGAGCCCCCTGGTTCCAGGGATGCGCTGGGGGCAGGGGGCTGAGAAAGGGCACTGTTGGATGATTAAAACCCACTTTGTGAAATCTGCTGTCCTAAAGATAAAACACAAGAGATCCTTGGTTTTTAAGACCTGAATTCTGGGTAAACATGGAATTCGTTGCTGGAACAGCCGCTCAATAAAATAGGGGATTACTCTGAAAATCCTCCTGAAATCAAGAGACAGTGGAGTGCTGCCAAGCTCTGAGGCCAGGCTCATGAGTGCACAGCAAGACTCCCAGAAGTTCCGGGTGCCCTCTGACTGCACTGCTTCCCACGCTGAGTCTGTCTTCCCTCAAGGCTGGGTTGTAACCTCATGAAGGAGGAGCCTGGCGCTTCAGGGAAGCATGTGGATAGAGTCCAGGATGGATACAAGGTCAGCCTGCTGGGGCTTCTAGGAATTCAAATGGGGATGAGCTTTCCCAAAACCTCACTGCTCATTGATGAGTTTGGTTCCAAGGTTACATGGGCTGGGGCTGATCAATGACCTCAGGAAAGCCTGCCACTGGCCACCCAGCAGAGCCATTTGCTAATAATAGTCATTACAAGGGAATTTCCTTCAAATGCACAGCCATAAAAAAGAAATTAAAAGCGCTTTTAATGAAAATACCCAGTACTGGCAAGGGTGCTATATAAGACATCTATACGCCACTGGTGGGAGTGTAAATCCTTACAGACTTTCTAAAAAGGCAAGCTGGCAAATCATATCAAAATCCTTAAAAGCATGCATATCTTTAACTCAGTAATTCCACTCCTAGAAATTTATGCTCTGAAAATATTCATGAATGTGCATAAAGATTTATGTAAAAAGATGTGCATTCCACCATTATTTATTACAGCAAAGATCGAAAACAACCTGTATCTCCAACAATAAAGAGATGGTTAAATTATGGTACATCCATATGATAAGAAATGATGCAGCCATTAAAATATTTGTAGAAAAATATTTCATGACATGAGAAAAAAAATGCATGCCATATAATTAAGTGGGGGAAAAAAAAAAAGGCGGTTCCAGAAGAGTATGTTCAGGGTGTAATAATTTTGAAAAAGGAAAAAAAAATGTGTCTCTAAGGGCAGAAAGACTAGATATTAAAACTTTATAGTGGTTCTCTCTCAGTGATGGAATTGTGAATGATTTTTATTTTTTTCCTATGGGCTTTTCTGTACTTTCCAAGATTTCAACAATGAACTAGACATATTTTTTAAAAGGGAGGGAGGCAACCACATAAGCTGGGAACCAGGAAATATTCCTGGGCAAGGGCTGACCCCAATAGGCTTCCACCTGGGGGCTGGCCAGGCAGAAATCAGCTACTGCAGGGGAAACATACGTTCTGATCTGCCCTTGGCAGGGGGACTGAGGGACATCTATCTTGCTCCCTGCTCCTCAGTCTTCCTCACCCTCCTGAGAACTCCTCAGCCTGCATTTCTCATGCCCTGAAGCTCTTCCATCCTCAATGACTTCATTGATCACAGCTCCAGACCCAAGAGAAGAAAGAGAAAGAAAAATTGTGTGTTGCAGTGTGTGTCTGTGAGTTGGGTATACCCACACAGACAGACGTGGGTTTGGAGCTGCAGAAAATTACTATAGCAACAGGCTGAAGGGATGGCCTTCAGTACTCAGAGAAATTTCATTCAAATCTCTTATTAATTCTGAGACTAAACTAGCTGGGGTGGGGAGGTGAGGAGACAGCGAGAGAGGAGAGGAAGAGAGAATCATCCTGTGTCTGCTGGGCTCCTTGCAGCGCTGCTGAGGTTAATGAGGAACCTCACTCCCCCAGTGGAAGATGGCGGGCTGCACTTCAATGTGCAATTAAAATGGCACTAGAGGAGGCCCTGAGCCCAGAGAGGCTGGGGGAGCTGCTGGAGCCAGCTGCTGGCAGGGTCCGCTCTGTCTGGGGTTGCTTGCTTAGCCCAGACACTAGGCCGGGACACAGTCCCAGTGGTCCCAAGGATGCCCAGAGGATCAAAGCTGTTTGTCCAGCATGGACCCCCAGGCACTGTCTTTTCTCCCTCTGTCTCTGTCTCTGTCTGTCTCTGTCTCTCTCGCTCTTGGACCGGTCTTACTCAGAGAGTTCCAGTTTCCATGTGCGTACATTGATTCCAGGGCTGATCTGTGTCCCTGGGAGGGGGTGGGGAGCAGGGCAGAAGTGGACTGATTTCCTGTAAAGAGAACTGAGGCAGGCTCTGCTCTGCTCCTCCCAGGGCTGGCCTTGGACAGTGCTGCTCACCTCTCAGACCCTCAGTTTCTTCCACTGCTGGGGGATGCTATCATGTCCACCTCGTGTGGCCAGCACTTGGTAAATGATAGAACACGTGCGAAGATTCCACACAGGGCTGGTATTCAGTAATACACACGGACGAGACAGCCCCAGCTGTGAGAATAGGGAGATGCCTCTACTCGGTTCGGCAAATAGCCTCAGCCCCCGAGTAGCCCACCCCACCACCCTTGCCCCTCCTAGGAACCCCTGGACCACAGAGCCCCTGGCAGATCTAGGTGTGGCCAGTGTCTCAGCTGGTGGCTGCCCTGTTGCACTCAGAGTTAAACGTCTCTGTGACGTTGCATCATCCTACTTTTTCCTCTTAGCTTTCAGGAGCTGTTCACTGGAACTGAAGCACACTGTCAGGGTCAGAGGTCCAGCCCAGGGCTCCTTCAACCTCGGCCCAGGGGGGACACCCAAAGCAAGAAGGGGGCAGAGTGTCAGTTCAGAGGCAGAGGGAGGGAGGGGGATGCTCGGCGCCCACCAGCACCCACCCGGCCCGGCGCCCACCTTCAGGAGGATGGTGTGGGACATGGAGGCGTTGGCATGTATGATGATGGTGGCGGTCTTGTCGTCCCGGATCTCCTTGAGGAGCGGGGTGGGGTCCCTGGCGTCATCCAGCATCCGGACCGAAAGTGTGTCCTTGGAGATAAGGAACTGCCGGAGGAGCTTCTCTAGGTTTAAAAGGCCTGGAGGGAAAGAGAGGACGAAGACCCTGAGGGCCCACGGTGCTGTCTCGAGAGACACGGGGGCCAAAGCCAGGAACCTCGGGAGGGAGGCAGGGTCCTGGGTCTGGCATCCAGTGGTTAGGCTGGAGCAGTGCGCATGGTGAGCCCTCATAAATGTTACATACAGCTTTTATTTCCATGGGGGAGGTCAGGGAGCAGTTCCCTCCAAGTCACAAAGCCCAGAAAACAGATCTAGCAAAATGCTTTGAACTCCTCAGAGCACCGGGGCTGCCCTGAGACAAGGTATTGTTATGATTATGAAAGAACAGGTTTTGAACTGCACCCCAGCAGGCAGTCAGGTGGGCCCAGAACAACTGGGGATCCTGAGCTAAGGACTCTGCCAGGCCCTTGCTATTCACTGCCAAGCACGAGGGAGAAGGGATTCCAGATGGATGTCACCAAGACACATGGGTCTTAAACATCTCTGAAAAGGCAGGCCAGGAAGAGGGTGTGTGCACGGGTGGGGGTATCCTGGGAAGACAGTGGTCTCAATTTCAATGGAAAGAGACCTACAGGCATTTGCTCCCCAAAGCCAATCAATGACAAGAGTAACATTCATTGAATTCTTATTGCTGTTCCAGGTAATGGGCTAAACATTTTAACGGCTCATCTTGTTTAAGTCCTCCCAAGATCTACAAAGTATTCCAATCCCGTAGCACAGAGGCGAGAAGGAGGCAGGAGAGGAGGAACCCTCCCAGACACTGTCACCACACGTGGTGGATAGCCCGGGGAGGGATGCTCTCTAACCAGTCAAAGAGCCCGGTGCTCTGGTGTCTGCACTGGTTAAAGGAATATTAAATGCAGGGAGGTCATGAATATGACCCCAAAGAAGCCTTTTTCCTGTGCAGGTTAAACCCCCTCCGGATCCTTGAGGACCAAAAGGTAAGATGAGGGGGCATCTGAAAAGCATTGTAAGGACCTCCTTGGTGGTCCAGTGGCTAAGATTCCACACTCCCAATGCAAGGGGCCTGGGTCCCCTCCCTGGTTGGAGAACTAGATCTCACTTGCTGCAACTAAGGATTCGCAAGCTGCAACCAAAGGTCCTGCATGCTGCAACAAAGATCAGAGATCCCCAGTGCCATAACGAAGACCCAGCACAGCCAAGTAAATAAATATTAAAAAAAAAAAAAAAAAAAGCATTGTACCACCTTCCTCATTTTGTAGAGAAATGACAGGATGTGCCCAGGAAAAGAGCCGGGACCAGAATTCCCATTTCCTCATCTCCAGCCCATCCTCTTCCCCTAGTCCAGACTTCCTCTTAGGATAAAACCCACCAGGAGGAGCAGGCACAGAACCCAGGGAGGATTGGTTCATGTGTCTCAAGGATCAGGAGCGAAGCTTTGGTGTGCTTTGTGAACAAGGAAGAGGGAGCTGGGTGGAGGGAACTAGGGAGCAGGGTGGGCCTGGGGTGATGGAGACGGAGCCCTGGAAGGTGGGGTCAATCCCTAACTCCCACCCTCACCTCAGGTCCTGAAAAGGTGGTCTAAGGAACTATGGGTTGCGGTAGGGCTGGAGAAGCTCCTGGAGGGCCTGTCCTTCACAAAGAGGTTTCAGAAACGCAGGCTGTGCAAGCCCAGAGTCGAGTTGGGTTCTCCTTCCTTTCCAAACAGGCCTCAGTGGACCCCCTGCTGCTGTCTGTGCCCCTCATGGCTCCATACCACCGCCCCCCCCACCATCCAGAAGGGCACCGAAGCTGCTGGGGCTCTTCCTGCCAACTTTGATGCAGATCTGGATTCAAGCTCAGGGTCCACTGTCACTAGCTGTGTAAACTTGAAAACCATCTAACCTCTTCAAGTCTCGATCTTCATCTGTAAAATGGGCATAACAGGTGAGAACTCACTGAGATCCTATGTGAAAGCAGGCTGGGAGCTGGCATGCATGGAATCAGCATTGCTTCTCCTGTATCTACTCATTCCCATAAGAACAAAGGTCAGGAATGGCGGCTTAGTGAGGTGGAAGAAGAGGGAGGAAGGTACTCGTCTGGTCATCCAGCACTCACTGTCCTAGTGCCAGGCACTGGGCTGACAACACACCAGCAGAGACGACGGGTCGGGTACAGACCCTGCCCTCCAGGGTCTCAGAGGCCAGGAACCTGCAGCTCAGTGTGTGCATGCATGTTCAGTCGCTTGCTGCTGCTGCTGCTGCTAAGTCGCTTCAGTCGTGTCCGACTCCATGTGACCCCATAGACAGCAGCCCACCAGGCTCCCCCATCCCTGGGATTCTCCAGGCAAGAACACTGGAGTGGGTTGCCATTTCCTTCTCCAGTGCATGAAAGTGAAAAGTGAAAGTGAAGTTGCTCAGTCGTGTCCAACTCTTCGAGATCCCACAGACTGTACCCTACCAGGCTCCTCTGTCCATGGAATTCTCCAGGCAAGAATACTGAAGTGGGTTGCCAGTCTCTTCTCCACAGAATATTCCCAACCCAGGGATCAAACCTAGGTCTCCCATACTGCAGGCAGATTCTTTACCATCTGAGCCACCTGGGAAGCCCGTGTGTCTACATGAAAGTGAAAGTGAAGTCGCTCAGTCGTGTCCGACTCTTAGCAACCCCATGGACTGCAGCCTACCAGGCTCCTCCGTCCATGGGATTTTCCAGGCAAGAGAACTGGAGTGGGGTGCCATTGCCTTCTCTGTTCAGTCGCTTAGTTGTGTCCAACTCTTTGCAGTCCAACTCTACCCTATGGACCACGGCCCGCCAGGTTCCTCTGTCCATGGGATTCTCTAGGCAAGAACACTGGAGTGGGTGGGCACCCCCTTCTTCAGGGGATCTTCCCGACCCAGGGATCGAACCCACATCTTTTATGTCTCTTGCATTGGCAGGTGGGTTCTTTATCACGAGTGCCACCTTGGGAAGCCCTGGTAAGTGTATGCTGCTGCTGCTAAGTCGCTTCAGTTGTGTTCAACTCTTTGAGACCCCACCAGCCTCTCCTGTCCCTGGGATTCTCCAGGAAGAACACTAAGTGTATGGCAAAGTTCAAACCATAGCCCCAGAACTGCATATAAAATAGATAACAAGGATCTACAATACAGCACAGGGAGCTCCACTCAACACTCTGTGAAGACCTATATGCGAAAAGAATCTACAAAAAGAGTGAACATAGGTACATGTATATCTGATCCACTTTGCTGTACCCATGAAACTAACACAACTTTGGAAATCAACGATATTCCAATAAAAACTTTTTAAAAGCCCCAAATCGTATCCCTATTTTGTTTGGTGGCCTAAAAATCTGGCTTTCTATGGGGCAGCTGCATTGCATCCTATATGTAAAATTCAGAGAATATTCACATCTTCACAGAGATGTTGTGAAAAGCAAAACTGCACTCGGACAAAGGTCTGAGCACCTGATCAAAAGGACAAGGAGATCAGGGAGGCCACAGGACTGGAGCTGCTGGAGTCTTGGCCAGCCCCTTGGCTCAAGGAAAGATTTGTCTTCAGGACACGCTCTAGGGCAGCAGCAGGAGGTATGAGCAAGAGAGGGGTGGTGGGGGTGAACTCCCTGCAGGGCCTGGAATGCAGCAGGGAGAACCTTTGGAGTTCTCCTGGGAGAGAGGCCAAATGCCCTGGGATCCTTCAGATGGGCGATGAAACTCAGTGGGACGAGACGGAAGCCTGGGGAGTGGCAATACAACTACACACAGCATGGAGCAGCCTGGAAAAGGCAGCCCAGGGACCCTGCATCCCTTGAAAGCTGGTAGGCGCACTGAGCTCCCAGGGAAAAAGGCCCCCGAGGTGTCAGGAAAACGGGGACCCTCTCCATCAATGCCCACGTGCCCCACCCCCGCTGCCCCTTGGGGGTGCTCTGCTGCCCTTTAAACAAGAAGCAGCATCTCATCCAACCCTGTTTGCTGGGAGGCAGGGGAGAAGGGTCCCCACCTCCCCCAGGATCTCCTAGGAGTCCCTCCCCTTCCCAGGCTCCACCGAGCTTAAAGTAGCAAAAAGAGTGTGAGGTCAGCTGCCACAGATCCCAGCTCCTGCACCATCAGGTTAGCTGGTGGGGGCCATTCCCTCTGCCCCTGCCCCTCTGTGTACTCATCCATGAGATACGGGTAATGACTACCTTATGGGGGAGTCAAATGAGCAGATCAGTGACTGTCACCTAGAAGGCGCTTCAGCAAGCTGGTTTTCATCCACCCTTCCCCCACCCCTTCACATCCTAACTCTCCTTCACCCTGTCCCCTCCCCCACAAAACCCTCTGGGAGGCAGGGGAGAAGGGTCCCCACCTCCCCCAGGATCTCCTAGGAGTCCCTCCCCTTCCCAGGCTGCATCAAGCTTAAAGTAGCAAAAAGAGTGCGAGGTCAGCTGCCACAGATCCCAGCTCCTGCACCACCAGGTTAGCTGGTGGGGGCCATTCCCTCTGCCCCCTGCCCCTCTGTGTACTCATCCATGAGATATGGGTAATGACTACCTTATGGGGGAGTCAAATGAGCAGATCAGTGACTGTCACCTAGAAGGCGCTTCACCAAGCTGGTTTTCATCCACCCTTCCCCCACCCCTTCACATCCTAACTCTCCTTCACCCTGTCCCCTCCTCCACAAAACCCTCTCTCTGATCTCCAGCCCCCATCCTCCCCTTCTCTCTTCTTCCAACTCGTTCAGGATTTATTATCCAATTCGCAGGATACAGCCCTTGGTTATAAACCATAAGAAACATTTGATAGCATATGCTTACGCATATATGCATATATTACAACAGATAACATGTAGTCTAATTATTTCACAGCGTTGGGTAGGGATCCTATTTCAAACTGCAGCGCAGCCCCAATGTGAGGCAGGGTGCATGGTGCTTGCTGGTGGACTGAGCAGAGACTGTGAGAGGAAGAGAGAGACTCTCTCCTAAGAAGTCAAGGGAGAACAGTGCCAGGTGGGAGCAGACACCATGTCACTTGAGGAGCCGCTGAAGGAAGGGGTGCCTGGCCTGAGGCAGAGGGGAGGGGCTGTCACAAGACAGACTTGCTCTGGACTTATAGTCAAGGACTACCCCCAGGAACAGTGAATGGATCGAACTCGCAGGGGCCACACTTAGCTCAGTGTAAGGAAGAAACTCTGCCAGAGCTCTCTAAAGAAACAGTGGCTTTTCTCATGAGGAAGTGAGTTCCCCGTGGCTGGAGGTAATCAAGGAAAGACTGAAGCCCCATTTGAGGATGGTTGTAGAGGAAATTAAGTCAGTGGTTGGAAAGCTGAACTACAAAGATGTTGGTGTCTTTCTAGCCCAGAGATTCTTTATGAATTAGAAAAGGATCCTTTTTTTTCATTCTAGGAAGTGGAAAACATCTGCAGAAGACGAAGGGTGGTTTAGTTACAAGAAGCACGTCAGGAGTTTTTCAGTGCAGTCTGGCATTTTCCAGTTGTTGTTTACCTTACCTCTACCTGTTTAATGGAACCAAGCGTGTTAGTCACTCAGTCATGTCCGACTCTGCAATCGCATGGACTGTAGCCTGCCAGCNAGCAAGTGGAACTGATAGTCACTCCATCGTGTCTGACTCTTTGTGACTCATGGACTATAGCCTGCCAGGCTCCTCTGTCCATGGGATTCTCCAGGCAAGAATGCTGGAGTGGGTTGCCAAGCCCTTCTCCAGGGGATCTTCCCGAGCCAGGGATCAAAGCCGGATCTCCTGCATCGTAGGCAACTTCTTTACCATCTGAACCACCAGGGAAGCCCCCAAATGTAGCAAGGCCTGGCCCCAAAGGCATTCCTCCCCAGAATCCCAATATCTAAACAGATATTCTGGAGCGTTCCTGTGGGGCTCAGACTTGAGACCTCTCAGCCTCCCCTGGACCACCCTCCCCAGCCTCTCTACCCTCATCCACCAAGGGACCCCCTCTGCCCTGCCCACCACAGGGCCCCAAGACTCAGAAGAGCTCAGCTTGAATGCCTTGTTATGAAGCTTTTCCTCTGAGTCCTCTCCATCCAAACAAACTGAAAAAAGCAAGTGCCTACCAAGGCCCACTTCTTTTCTTTGTATGGTTGTTATTAGTGACACCTCCCGCCCGTAAGAGTCCAGGATCTCTCTGGGCTCGAGGCACAGGCTGCCAGCCCCCAGAGAGTGGCCCCACCCTGGCCCAGTACTCACCTCCTTCTCCCCACAGATGTTGCTGATGATGGAGCTGGAAGCTGGGCTGGAGGATGGTCCCAGGACAGCGACCACGCCCTTGGGGAGAATCTGACACACTGCAGCCAGCAGCAGAACAGAGCGTGGGGAGCAGGGAAGGAAAGGCGCTCATCAGGCAGAGTGTGGGCTTCAGCCTCGAGTCCTCTGATCTTTCCCTGATGGCCCCTCACCTCCAACCCCCCCGCGTCCTGGTCCCCTCTCCCATCCTTCCAAACCCAGCGCCTCTCCTCCCCTGGACCACTGGGCTCCAGGACATTTTTATTAGAGTTTATGGATGGTATTAAATGAGGAAATGACCTAGGTTATTTCAACATATGGCCTCCGCCAACAGGATGTATAAATTGTCTGGGCTGTCACCAAAGGACGGAAGTGCATGGTGGAGACCTGCACACCACTTCTCCGCCCTCCCCTGGCCTGGTCTGCAGCATGGGTGCTGGGAGCCCAGACACGGCTGCTGCAGGGGCTGAGGGCTCAGTTCACAGAACAGCCAGCCGGCGTACAATCTATTACTTCCCACCTCCCTGAAAGAGCGAGTCTAGAGAGGAGGAAAGGCAGACAAGCATAGAGATGAAAGACAGTGAGGATGCTGCAGGCAGAGAGGAGAAAGCGGCTCAGTGAAGGTTAAGGGGAGCAGGAGAGAGAGCAGAAGAAAAAGAGAGGGTGGCAGAAAGGAGCCCCGTCTCTCAATGCCACTCGCCTTTCGCCCGGCCTGGAGCCTGACCCAACCCACCCCCTCCTTCCCTGAGCACCACAGGTGCTTTCCTGACCAGCCAGCACGCTCTATGACCTGGCACCTCTCCCGGGGGGAGAGACACCCTTCACTCCTCTACCCTGGATGCGCACTCTCTCACATGTCACGGAGCATCTCAGATGCCACCTTCTCCTTACCCCTTCCTACCTCTTTTAAGTGGAAATCATCCTTGCTTGGGCTCTGAGGCCCATGGATTGTCCCCTGGTTCTAAGACACTTGTAAATGGGTCAATTTCAGTTTGCTGTTTAAATATGTTACTCTTCTCACTAGATGTCAAACCCCTTTAACGCAGAGGTGAACCGTGTTTATCTCTCAATCCCCATTTGACGATTCCTTGTCTCCAGCGTGATGCTTTTTCTAGGGGCCCAGTTCAAGTTTGTTGAATGAATGACTGGGTGGATGAGGCCCGTGGTCAGAAGAGGAGAGAACGTATGATTTTAAAATGCTATAGATTGAGAAAGGAAGGGAGGGGAAAAGAAGGAAACAGATGGAGAGAGAACGTAGGACAATTCTCAAGACACACACAGTGGTATGAGAATCAAAGAGCCGGCCCTCAGAGCATGCCCCGTGATTCCCAGCTGTACTGTCAGGCGCCCTGCCCTACAAAACTCAAAGCCTGACTCTGGACACACTTTCCTCCTGCTTAACATCAAGAGTCAGGGCAGGGACATTCCTGGTGGTCCAGTGAAGAAGAACCCACCTGCCAGTGCGGGGACAAGGGTTCGATCCCTGGTCCAGGAAGATCCCAGGTTCCCTGGGGCAACCAGGCCCATGAGCCACACCAAGTGAGCCCGCGCCACAAGAGAAGCCAGCAGAATGAGAAGCTCGCACAACCACACCTGGAGATTAGCCCTCGCTCGCCGTGACTAGAGAAAGCCTAGGCACAGCGATGAAAACTCGGTGCAGCCAAAAATCAATAAACAAAAATTTAAAAAGCGTCGCAGCACACTGAGGTTAAGGAATCGGCCCAGGATCCTCGTGGAGTCAACTGTGAAGCCACACCTGCAACCTGGATGCTCTCTCTCCTAAAGCAGAGTCCTAACCACTAGTCCACACAGCCAAGTCCTGGCTCTCAGGGGGCATGGGCAGTGGGTAGAGCACCAGGGTTCAAATCCTGGTGCTGTGGTTTATCACACAAACAAGAGATCTTCTGTCCATGGGATTCTCTAGGCAAGAACACTGGAGTGGGTGGGCACCCCCTTCTTCAGGGGATCTTCCAGACTCAGGGATCGAACCCACATCTTTTATGTCTCTTGCATTGGCAGGTGGGTTCTTTATCACTAGTGCCACCTTGGGAAGCCCTGGTAAGTGTATGCTGCTGCTGCTGCTGCTGCTAAGTCGCTTCAGTCGTGTCCGATTCTTTGCAACCCCACCAGCCTCTCCCATCCCTGGGATTCTCCAGGAAGAACACCAAGTGTATGGCAAAGTTCAAACCATAGCCCCAGAACTGCGCATAAAATAGATAACAAGGACCTACAATACAGCACAGGGAGCTCCACTCAACACTCTGTGAAGACCTATATGGGAAAAGAATCTACAAAAAGAGTGAACATAGGTATATGTATATCTGATCCACTTTGCTGTACCCATGAAACTAACACAACTTTGGAAATAAACGATATTCCAATAAAAACTTTTTAAAAGCCCCAAATTGTATCCCTATTTTGTTTGGTGGCCTAAAAATCTGGCTTTCTATGGGGCAGCTGCATTGCCTCCTATATGTAAAATGCAGAGAATATTCATATCTTCACAGAGATGTTGTGAAAAGCAAAATTGCACTCGGACAAAGGTCTGAGCACCTGATCAAAAGGACAAAGAGATCAGGGAGGCCACAGGACTGGAGCTGCTGGAGTCTTGGCTCAAGGAAAGATTTGTCTTCAGGACACGCTCTAGGGGAGCAGCAGGAGGTATGAGCAAGGGAGGGGTGGTGGGGGTGAACTCCCCGCTGGCTATAAAATAGATAACAAGGACCTACAATACAGCACAGGGAGCTCCACTCAACACTCTGTGAAGACCTATATGGGAAAAGAATCTACAAAAAGAGTGAACATAGGTATATGTATATCTGATCCACTTTGCTGTACCCATGAAACTAACACAACTTTGGAAATAAACGATATTCCAATAAAAACTTTTTAAAAGCCCCAAATTGTATCCCTATTTTGTTTGGTGGCCTAAAAATCTGGCTTTCTATGGGGCAGCTGCATTGCCTCCTATATGTAAAATGCAGAGAATATTCATATCTTCACAGAGATGTTGTGAAAAGCAAAATTGCACTCGGACAAAGGTCTGAGCACCTGATCAAAAGGACAAAGAGATCAGGGAGGCCACAGGACTGGAGCTGCTGGAGTCTTGGCTCAAGGAAAGATTTGTCTTCAGGACACGCTCTAGGGGAGCAGCAGGAGGTATGAGCAAGGGAGGGGTGGTGGGGGTGAACTCCCCGCTGGCCCTGGAATGCAGCAGGGAGAACCTTTGGAGTTCTCCTGGGAGAGAGGCCAAATGCCCTGGGATCCTTCAGATGGGCGATGAAACTCAGTGGGACGAGACGGAAGCCTGGGGAGTGGCAATACAATTACACACAGCATGGAGCAGCCTGGAAAAGGCAGCCCAGGGACCCTGCATCCCTTGAAAGCTGGTAGGCGCACTGAGCTCCCAGGGAAAAAGGCCCCTGAGGTGTCAGGAAAACGGGGACCCTCTCCATCAATGCCCACGTGCCCCACCCCCGCTGCCCCTTGGGGGTGCTCTGCTGCCCTTTAAACAAGAAGCAGCATCTCATCCAACCCTGTTTGCTGGGAGGCAGGGGAGAAGGGTCCCCACCTCCCCCAGGATCTCCTAGGAGTCCCTCCCCTTCCCAGGCTGCATCAAGCTTAAAGTAGCAAAAAGAGTGCGAGGTCAGCTGCCACAGATCCCAGCTCCTGCACCACCAGGTTAGCTGGTGGGGGCCATTCCCTCTGCCCCCTGCCCCTCTGTGTACTCATCCATGAGATATGGGTAATGACTACCTTATGGGGGAGTCAAATGAGCAGATCAGTGACTGTCACCTAGAAGGCGCTTCACCAAGCTGGTTTTCATCCACCCTTCCCCCACCCCTTCACATCCTAACTCTCCTTCACCCTGTCCCCTCCTCCACAAAACCCTCTCTCTGATCTCCAGCCCCCATCCTCCCCTTCTCTCTTCTTCCAACTCGTTCAGGATTTATTATCCAATTCGCAGGATACAGCCCTTGGTTATAAACCATAAGAAACATTTGATAGCATATGCTTACGCATATATGCATATATTACAACAGATAACATGTAGTCTAATTATTTCACAGCGTTGGGTAGGGATCCTATTTCAAACTGCAGCGCAGCCCCAATGTGAGGCAGGGTGCATGGTGCTTGCTGGTGGACTGAGCAGAGACTGTGAGAGGAAGAGAGAGACTCTCTCCTAAGAAGTCAAGGGAGAACAGTGCCAGGTGGGAGCAGACACCATGTCACTTGAGGAGCCGCTGAAGGAAGGGGTGCCTGGCCTGAGGCAGAGGGGAGGGGCTGTCACAAGACAGACTTGCTCTGGACTTATAGTCAAGGACTACCCCCAGGAACAGTGAATGGATCGAACTCGCAGGGGCCACACTTAGCTCAGTGTAAGGAAGAAACTCTGCCAGAGCTCTCTAAAGAAACAGTGGCTTTTCTCATGAGGAAGTGAGTTCCCCGTGGCTGGAGGTAATCAAGGAAAGACTGAAGCCCCATTTGAGGATGGTTGTAGAGGAAATTAAGTCAGTGGTTGGAAAGCTGAACTACAAAGATGTTGGTGTCTTTCTAGCCCAGAGATTCTTTATGAATTAGAAAAGGATCCTTTTTTTTCATTCTAGGAAGTGGAAAACATCTGCAGAAGACGAAGGGTGGTTTAGTTACATGAAGCACGTCAGGAGTTTTTCAGTGCAGTCTGGCATTTTCCAGTTGTTGTTTACCTTACCTCTACCTGTTTAATGGAACCAAGCGTGTTAGTCACTCAGTCATGTCCGACTCTGCAATCGCATGGACTGTAGCCTGCCAGCCTCCTCTGTCCATGGGATTCTCCAGGCAAGAATACTGGAGTGGGTAGCCATGCCCTCCTCCAGCGGATCTTCCCGACCCAGGGATGGAACCCAGGTCTCCTGCACTGCAAGCAGATTCTTTAGCATTTGTGCCACTAGGAACCCCTTAATGGAACTAAGGTATTTGTCAAAGGCAGCTGTCACCAGAGGGGTTCAAAGCTGCTTTCTCCCCAGCTTCCCCTCCACCTCCACCCTGACCCCCTTATCTTGCGTCGGGACCCTTAGCCCAGCACCGGGTCTAGCTGCCAAGTCCAAGGCTGAGAGGGGGGCCTGGGGAACCTATTAGTATCGCTCAGGATGTGATGGGATGGATCGATGTGAAAGCCAGCAGGCTGGCTATTCCAGGAAGAAGGAGGGCGGCTGGCTTCTGAGACTGGGAGGTGGGGCAAGAGAAGGATGGACAGGTTGAGAAAGGCACAGCCAGGGTTGGACGGGGCTGCAGGATAAGGACACGAAGACCTAAGTGATGGGTCTGCTGGGGACACAGAGGATGCTTGTATCCAAAAATAGGGATAAGTAATCATTTCCCTCTCCACTGGCTGATTCCCTGGGCTTCAGGCTTTGATCCTGGAAAATGGTAACATTCCTAGTGAAAGCATTAGTCGCTCAGTCGTGTCCGACTCTTTGCGACCCCACGAAATGTAGCCCATCAGGCTTCTCTGTCCATAGGATTTTCTCCAGGCAAGAATACTGGAGTTGGTAGCCATTCCCTTCTGGTGATTCCAGAGGATCTTCCTGACCCAGGGATCAAACCTGGGTCTCCTGCATTGCAGGCAGATTCTTTACAAGTTGAGCCACCAGGGAAGCCCGTTCACACGTTCACCTTAAGCTCCTGCGGGCGGCAGCTGATGTAACACCGACTACAGGGTGGTGGTGAGGATGCAGTGAGATGGTGAACTCTGCCCGGAGCGTCTAAACCCGGTACTTGTCCATTCCTCTCCCCAGACAGGCACAGGTGCCTCGGCTGTGCTGGCTTCACGCCCTATTTTTCCAGGGAGCAGATTCTGATGGAGTGAGAGGGATGAGGGTCCGAGGTGTCCCAAGAAGGACAAGGGCATGGAACAAGATCCAATGCTTGAACAGTGGGCTTATTTTACCCACTTTTCAGTTTTGTCCCATCCCACGCCTAGACCTGGCCCCAAGAAAAGACAGAAAGGGCCAGACCGTGGGGGTCAGAGGAGACAGAGAGGGGACAGAGGGGCAGCTGGAGGCGTCTCACTTCCAGGAGGACCACCTGCTGCCCTGCTTGGCCATCCAGGCTGCCCCCTTCTCTGACAGCAAGGATGGACATGCGAAAAACCTCACCCGGGACTCCCCTTGATTTCTCCAGGGTGTTTGATTGGGTTAGTTCTTTGTTGTTTTGTTGCTGTTGTTGTTTTTTTAATTTTCTTGGCTGCACTGCACGGCATGTGAGGTCTTAGTTCTCTGGTCAAGGATTGAACCCCGAGCCTCCTGCAGTGGATGGAAACGCAGAGTCTTAACCACTAGACCCCCAGGGAAGTCCTTGTTTGTTTATTAATTGCTGGGGCCCAGCAGGCATCTCTGAGCTGAGACCTGCTTTTGTAGTTTCCTAAGCTTCTTCGCATACTGTGGATCTATCCCCACAATGGTCCAGGAAGCAGGTATCATCATTATTCCTGGGGAGAGACCGAACAGGTCAGCCCAGGTGGCTCAGTGGTAAAGAATCCATCTGCAGTGCAGGAGCCACAGGAGACAAGGGTTGGATCCCTGGGTTGGGAAGATCCCCTGGAGCAGGAAATGGCAAGCTACTCCAGTATTCTTGCCTGAAGAATCCCATGGACAGAGGAGCCTGGCGGGTTACAGTCCAGGGGGTCGCAAAGAGTCGGACGTGACTGAGCATGAATACACCGCACGCAGAGACCAAACACTGGAACAGGAGAGATGCAGGGCAGATCTCAGAACTCACAGGCTAGGCAAGGCCCAAACCCAGGTTTCTGATTCCAGGTTACAGAGGTGGTACACAAGTGGCAGAGGGTGTAGGGGCACAGAACACGTAGCCACACACAGAAAAAGGACATTAAAACACTTAGAAATGCCAAAGCAAGCATGAAAAACAAACAAACAAAAAGACGATTTGAACTATGTATAGCAATACCAGGAAAATACACAGCATATTATTATGCTTGTGACCATGAAGAGTCAATCTGGAGCATTCATTGGAAGGACTGATGCTGAAGCTGAAGCGCCAATACGTTGGCCACCTGATGCAAAGAGCCGATTCACTGGAAAAGGCCCTGACTCTGGGAAAGACTGAGGGCAGGAGAAGAGGGCGACAGAGGACGAGATGATTGGGTGGCATCACCGACTCCACAGACATGAGTTTGAGCAAATTCCGGGAGACAGTGAAGGACAGGGAAGCCTAGTGTGCTACAGTCTATGGGACTGCAAAGAGCCGGACATGACTTAGCAACTGAACTGAACTGAATAAAGAGTCTCTGGGTGCAGTCTGAGGGTCTCAAAAGGTAACTCTGTGGCAGGGCTGGGTGATCTCACCAAAGGGGCCTCGGGGACCATGGTGGGGAACTCCAACTTTCGTTGAAAGTCTCCTAACAGCAAACTCCCCCAGCCCGGTGGGGGTGACTGGGACAGCCACCCCCAGGCTCCTCACCTCATCTCCCCAAAGCTCACTAGTACTAGGTACTTGCAGATGTTCTGGTTTTTTTTTTTCCCATTAAAGAAAAATAATGCCATCCATAATACAACTGTACTTGGTCCAAAACCTGCTTATTAAAAATCTACTTTGAGGAAGAAGGAGCATAAGCGGCATGATTCCCCAGGGAATGATCTCTGTTATGCCTAATTTTGACGCCAGGAAAATAGAATTAGATTCCTGTTCCTAATTCGACTCGCAGCGTCTCTCGGCCCTGCATTAATAAGGGAGATGGAAGAGTGTCTCCTCCCAAGCTCTGAGCTGCGTTTCCCTTCAGTCCCTCATTTCTTCATTCTTTGATTAGATTTTTAATCCTCTTTGCCCTTGAACTTCTGCTCTGCCCCACTTTCCTTCTGCCTCTGGTAGGTGGGGCCAGTCACTCAGCAGCCTCTAGAGATGAGTCCTTCTCCTCGGAGCAGAGGCGGCAGTGTGTGGTAGATGAGTCCCGCCTGGGCTGTGGGCCGGCCTCACCAGCACCTGAGCAGACTCATCCTCTCCAGGATTACTGTCTGTGCTCAGCCATCTTGCACCCACTCAAGGGAGGAAGGGGCTACACTGTTCCAGAGAGATCTCTGCCCTGCCAAGGACACTGTGCCTGCCCTGCAGAGCCCGCCCTGAGCCCTCCTGAGCCTGATGCAGCCCAGGAGGGTGGGAGGGGCCAGAGAGGAGGAAGCCCCAGCTCAGATTTGTCATGTACCAGCTGTGTGACCTTAAGTCAAATCACTTAGCAGCTCCCAGACTCTTTGCTCAGCTCGGAATGACTGAGAAAGAGGGAGGTAAAGTGGGGAAACATAAGTGAAAGTGCTTTGCAATCTGCAAGGAACTGTTTGAATGTCAGAGAATGTCAATTCCAATGGAAAGAGCCCTGGGCTAGGAGGCAACCATATCTAGCATAGTGCTCGGCACACGGCAGGTGCTTAACCAACATCTGAGCAACTCACGTCCCAAAACCCAGGAAGAGCTGCAGCAGAAGAAACAGGGCTCAGCTTTAAAGCAAGAGGACTGTGGCTAGACACAAGAAAGAACTTTCTGTCGGGTTGCTGAGACACTGTAACCCAGCACAGACAAGGGCTGCAGAGCAACCTTTGCCTGGTCTTATTTACAGCCTGTCCTGTCCTCCAGCATCCCCACTGGATGCATGAGGTAAGCCAGTTCAGTCCTGCCTGAGTGGGCTGGTGGCAGAAATTTCCCGGGGAGAATCCTTGATTTTGTTAAACCTTTCAGTGGTGTAAAGATGCCATGCAAGGAAGGCCACCTGGTGGAACGCAATGTATCCCAACTGTGTTCCATCGAACACTAGCATCCTGTGTGGGCTTTTAGATCAGCATCCTTTTGGGGGCATATGATCAAACCTATCTGGAAGATGCTGAGGTAAATAGTTGTTTTGGCCACAGGACAACTCAGAGTGCCCATGGTAATGTGTGCTGAAATTCTCCATGAGGGAGAAAGAGAATGAAGTGTTACCTAAACATTTCTCTCTCTTTTGGGGCTACAAAATGCTTTGTCCACAAAACCGTATCATCTAAAGCAATGCTATCCAATAGGACTTTTTGTGAGGATGGAAATGTTCTCTAACTACACTGTTCATACAAGGTTTTTGAGCATTTGAAGTATGCCTAGAGAGACTAAGAAACTGGACTTTAAGTTGTATTGAATTTTAAAATGGGACATTCCAACATTTCCAAAATCACCGGGTTGTTGAATAATTAAATAAAGCATTAAAAAAAAAATGCATAGGGGATTTCTCTGGTGGTCTAGTGGCCAAGAACTCACCTTCCAATGCAGGGGATGCAAGTCTGATCCCTAGTTGGGGAACTAAGACCTTACAAGCTGCGGGGCAACTAAGCCAGTGCCGCAACTACTGAGCCCGCCCGCCACAACTAGAGAGAAGCCCATACCACAACTAGATAGCCTACATGCCACAGCTAAGGCCTGCCACAGCCAAATAAAATAAAAAATACATATTTGAAAAGTATGCATAGTTGGGACTCAGTTACTTTGCTTCTTGGGTAGCACAGAGCAAGTACTCATTTTGTATTAAATAAATGAACGAATGTGCAAGTGGAGGCAGTGAGGTGCAAAGGTCCCGTAAGAAATGGGTCTGGCCTTTGGCAGGGAGGGGGCTTTTGTTTTCAGACGCTGTGGGCATTCCAGGTTAGAGGACGGGCTTACCACACCGAGTGGTTCTGAGAAGCCATAGCAGCCCAAACGGGGGTGGTGTACCTTTGCCCGTGCAGCCCACCCAGACTCGCACGGTAAAACCTGCACGGGACACGGGGGCGGGGCTTACACTTTGGGCCCTGGTGGGAGCCAGTGGCCAGCACCTGCCTGACTGCATGTGGGTGCACAGCTGCCACGGGGGGATGGGGGGGGGGGGACACAGATGCAGATTTGCTGGAATGTGCTGGCCTAAATTAGCTAAATCTCATAAACACCAAATTTATGTCGCAAATTGAGAGTCAGAGAAAACACATTTCTAAAACCTGCATTTGCAAGAAAAAAAAAAAGTTACCAGGAATTGACCTTGAACCTTGTACCATCAGCCAAACCCGCTCTCCAAGGAAAGAAGCTCTTCAACCCATCAAATACAAATGCATCCAATTTTATATTTTCCCTCTCTCTCTCTCTCTCTCTCTCTCTCTGTGTGGCTCTTTAACAATGAGGCTGAAAATGTGGGAATTGCATTTGCAGATGCAGAAAGTCTTGGCGGTTGGCCAGTCTCCCTGTAAACGAGCTCGTAGCTGTTCGGCCCACGCCCGGGGAGTTTCTGACAAAGGGGGCCCCTGGACTGCTCTCTCTTTCACATACACACAGACAGACAAACAGCCAAGGACACCTGGGAAGGCCCGAATCCTCTGGTTATCATCTCTAAGATCAGAAAGAGCTCTCCCCTGCGGGGTGTGGTCTCTAGCCAGGGAGGGGCAAACCAGTCTGGTTGACAGAGACAGGACCTGGCCATCTGGGCGCAGCCAGCCTGGGGAAACTTACATTCTGCTTTGGCACAGATGAGGCAGGCGGTGGTGCAGTTGAAGAAGTTCAGGACCCCAGCCACAGCCACGCTGATGTCGGTGTTGCTGGGGTGGAGGTTCAGGGTTGTGAATCTCTGGAACTGGAACTTGATAAACTCCTCTGGGGCCACTTTGAAATGAGGGACCTGGGAGGAGGAGAAAAAAAAAAACGGGCAGCGGGGAAGATTGGAGAAGCGAGAGAGAAAGAAAAGAGGGACGGGTGAGATAAGGCTGCAGAGGGTGGATTCTTCCACGAGCGACATTTGCCCGGTCGGCGATGGGGCTTGTGGGGGTCAGGGCACCCACACCATAGGAGGAAGATGAGATGGCATCTCTGGCAAAGCTCGGGACCCAGGATGGGACACCGTGCAGCCAGAGGCCTGGATAAATGGACTGTGGACCGTGGAACGGAGTTCTGTGGCCCCAGGAAGGCAAAACAATAGGTCTTTATTTTCAGCTGCACACTGCTAGGCAGAGAGACAAAGGGTTCTTGATGGCATAATCCTTATATTATTTCTAGTTAACGAATCAGAGCAGAGATAGCAAAAAGAGAAAAATATTGCCCTAGGGACTAACCAAAGGGCCCCCTCAACCCAGTCTAGCCAACAGATGTATAAACCAGCTTCGGGCAAAATTTCTAGGTGAAAGCCTGGGATGTGTTCCTCTGAAGATACACGTGAGGCTGGGAAGCGCTGCACGCTGGGAAACCGACTAGAGAGCCTCCGAATGGAGCCAGGTAAATAAATACCTGCTTTGGCTTCATTAGGACAGTGTCAGGTTCTCTCTGCATCTATTACTGACATTTCCGGGAGGCACTGCCCCTGCCTTCTGCCTCTGTTCTCCCAGAAATAGATATTAACAGGCTGTGATGGCTGCTTTATTGGCGGCTTAAGCTACTGGGTAGGTAATAGGAAAGTTAAAATGTAATAAGCTGCCATCCTCCCTGATTGCATTCTGTCACCCTGGTACCCAGAGCCAGAAGAGCGAAAGGCTTCTGTGTCCCTACCAGAGATAGGGCTGAAACCTCATCCCTCATGCTCGCTTAGGGTGCCCAATGTAAGGGTTGGGTTACTATGAGCGCGCATTTGAACTAACGTGAAAGTGAGCAAGATTGAGGGTAGACGGCAAGAACTCCCCGACAGTGAATTTGCTGGTTCCTAGACTGGGTTATTCAGGCATGATTGCAGAAACTGTCTCCGCCTGGGCTGGCCCAGAGTCTGGGATGATGTTGACATGGCCTCTGGAAAATTCTGCTAACTTATCCTTATAAGCTTCTGGAAGAAGTCAGCCAGAGACCAGAGTTCCCCTGAGACTGGGATGAGGGGAGGGTAAAGACTTAGCAGAAACTAGGGAGAAAATTCCTGAATTCAACTAGGATGAGCCCTTCCACCATAGAGAGAAGGCAACCAGTATTTTCCAGCAGAGACTGAAAAGCATAGCACCGGGGAGAGAGCCTGATGAGTAACGAGAGAAGACGCTGAAAAGTGACATTGACCTGGGCTGTGTCCTAAGGGGTCTTTCTTCCCACCGATATTTTGCAACCCTTACAATCTGTCTTAAATGAATCACAAACGAACCGTGAATGGAAAAAAGTTCACAGAGGGGTAAGCTGGAGGCCAGGGCTCGGCAGGGTACCAGGCTGACTGGCTCACACATTTGAGGATCTCTGCCCAAGGCCCTCCCTGTGTGGCCATCCAGCCTACTGGGTTCCATCAGCAGCTAACTTACCCCCCACAGAAAGCACTTTTAGAGATTCCCACGGATCTACGGATCCCAGAGATGGAGCAGGAAAAGACTCAGGAACGTGAAGGCTCAGGAGAAAGAGTTTTCGAGTTTGAGTTTGCATCAGGTTCTGCTGTGTGATTTGGGGCAAACTGCTTAGCCTCTCTAGGTTTCATTCACTTGGAGAAACAACAGGTATTTCTTGAGCTTTGGGAGGATAAATTGAGACCCTGTGTGTGAAGCATGTACTAGCTGAGTGCCTAACATGTGGGATAAAGGCAATGCCTTTTCTCCTTCCCTTTCCCCTTTCTTCCCAAATCCAGGAACTCCTGGACAAGCTCTTGGGGCTGTATGTACAGGGGGCTAGGGCTGAGGGGGTGTCCCTAGGAAGGGGCTGGTGGGGAAGTCTCCCACAGTCCAGCATCTTAAATGCTGCTGTGGAAGCAGCCAGATGCTCTGATGGGTCCAGGTGGAGATGGCCAGTAGGAACTCCTGGACAAGCTCTTGGGCCTGTATGTACAGGGGGCTAGGGCTGAGGGGGTGTCCCTAGGAAGGCGCTGGTGGGGAAGTCTCCCACTGTCCAGAATCTTAAATGCTGCTGTGGAAGCAGCCAGATGCTCTGATGGGTCCAGGTGGAGATGGCCAAGCCAGACCTGCTCTCTCTCTAGGACAAAAATCAATCGGTAACTGATCTGCAATTACAAATGCATCCTAGGACATCAGCATGGAGGTGTGGATCAGGGGAAGAGGTGAGCAGCATGGAGGGGAAGGGCAGTGAGGCAGAAAGCTGCCAGCTGCAGGACCTGCAGAGATGTTAGCAGCATTTAAAGGGATGAACTCCTCGGTGAGGACTCCATTTCTTTTTCCTGAAGTGGAGGGGAATCAATGTAAGGCAGTTCAGCCTCATAAAATATTAAAAGAAATGCATAATCTGAGTGGAAAGGAAAGGTTGCTCTGAAAGGAACATGACCAGACAGATGAGGGGTAACTGTCTGGCGGGTCCCTGGGCAGCACAGCCTGTCTGGCTGGTCAATGGCACGGGGTCCCTGACAGCGGGATGGGAAGATGGGTGCAACTCAGGGTCTCCACCTCTGGCCTGAAATGCCAAGCGGGGCTAAAGGATGTGATCACCGAGGTAAAATAACCACTGAACCCGAAGAGGAGGCTATTCTGGAGTGGAGACGGGGCGGGGGGATGACTGCAGGGGACAGAGATGAAAGTGCTGGAGAGGAGGGAGAGGGGAGGAAAAAAAAAGAGACAGAGAAGACAAGAGACAATGGGTAGCTTGGCAACCTCACTTGGTGAAGATCACAGCGAGCGGGAAGTAACAGCCTGCCATAGATGTGAGTTGTTACTTGGAGCCAGCGAGAAAGATTTAAATTAAACATCAGTCCAGCTCACAGAGGCTGAGGGCTGTGAGATGCTGGAAGGGACTGTGGTGGGACAGAAGCTCTTTTTTTGGCCTGGGCTGGCGCAGGAGTCATCTTTCAGGACGGCTGGGAGTAGGGATGAGGAGTAGTCAGCACAAACCTTATCTCTGGCATGAAGCTCAGGGGCTCCACCTACAGGAAGTGGTAAGAAAGACCCATTGCAGGATTGGGGCTGGGACCTCAGGGCATTCTACCGTGCTGGTAACAATTCGTAGAGTGGGCTCATAACACAGAGAAGATTCAATATTCTTCTCAAAGCCTCGGGGACTCACCAAGCCCTCTAATCATAAGAGACGTGCAGGCATCAAGGCAGTGGCTTCCAGAGAGCCTCCTGGGGTGGGCAGAGGCCAGTCTGCTGCGCCACTGCCCCTGGGAGGGCCACTCACAAAGCAGGAGCCCCGCCCTGCTGTAAGAACTGGACCCTCCCAAGGCTAAAGCTTCTGGAAGTCTGAGCCTCCAGGCTCCTACGACAGGTGCCAGACTGACCCTTGCACTCCCCATCCCCTCTGCTCTGTCCCCTCCCCAGCTCCTGACCATCAGGCTCCATCTGTCCCCAAAAGACCTGTCTAGAAGTCCACTCGGAGAAGGCAATGGCACCCCACTCGGTACTCTTGCCTGGAGAATCCCATGGATGGAGAAGCCTGGTAGGCTACAGTCCATGGGGTCGCCAAGAGTCAGACACGACTGAGCGACTTCACTTTCACTTTTCACTTTCATGCTTCGGAGAAGGAAATGGCGACCCACTCCAGTGTTCTCGCCTGGAGAATCCCAGGGACAGAGGAGCCTGGTGGGCCGCCGTCTATGGGGTCGCACAGAGTCGGACACGACTGAAGCGACTTGGCGGCAGCAGCAGTAGTCCACTGGGAGGCTACGGTGTCACTCTGCCACCATCTCCCAGGAATATATCTGAAGGGGAAGGACTGACTGATTCCAGGACGGACTAGGAAAGCTTCCAGCAGTAGAATCGCTGAAGGTTCCAGTTTGTTTTCTCCTTTGGGAAAAGGAGGGAGAGAGCTGTTGGAACAGGGAGCTAGCCCTCTCTCAGAAACTCGTGCCCAAGCATCTTCTTTTTCTCTCGTTTACATTATTTTACCCATTAAGGTTTAAATAGAGGTGTAAATAATTCTCATTTTAAAAGTTTCCATTTTCTTTTTTAGAATAAAGATTTAGTGCGCAAATACAGTCCAAAGCTTCGCCCTGTCATTTCCCTAAGAATCGAGCATTTTTGTCTCCTGGAGAATGAGAACTAGAGGGAATGGACACATACTTTAGAGAAGTAAACACTGGAACTGGTGAATGAAGAAGAAAGCAAAATAAGATCTCTTTTCTAGAGAACTTATGAAATAGAAGTAAACTTTCAAACTTCATTTCAGCACTAAAATGTAGCAAGTGGAACTGATAGTCACTCCATCGTGTCTGACTCTTTGTGACTCATGGACTATAGCCTGCCAGGCTCCTCTGTCCATGGGATTCTCCAGGCAAGAATGCTGGAGTGGGTTGCCAAGCCCTTCTCCAGGGGATCTTCCCGAGCCAGGGATCAAAGCCGGATCTCCTGCATCGTAGGCAACTTCTTTACCATCTGAACCACCAGGGAAGCCCCCAAATGTAGCAAGGCCTGGCCCCAAAGGCATTCCTCCCCAGAATCCCAATATCTAAACAGATATTCTGGAGCGTTCCTGTGGGGCTCAGACTTGAGACCTCTCAGCCTCCCCTGGACCACCCTCCCCAGCCTCTCTACCCTCATCCACCAAGGGACCCCCTCTGCCCTGCCCACCACAGGGCCCCAAGACTCAGAAGAGCTCAGCTTGAATGCCTTGTTATGAAGCTTTTCCTCTGAGTCCTCTCCATCCAAACAAACTGAAAAAAGCAAGTGCCTACCAAGGCCCACTTCTTTTCTTTGTATGGTTGTTATTAGTGACACCTCCCGCCCGTAAGAGTCCAGGATCTCTCTGGGCTCGAGGCACAGGCTGCCAGCCCCCAGAGAGTGGCCCCACCCTGGCCCAGTACTCACCTCCTTCTCCCCACAGATGTTGCTGATGATGGAGCTGGAAGCTGGGCTGGAGGATGGTCCCAGGACAGCGACCACGCCCTTGGGGAGAATCTGACACACTGCAGCCAGCAGCAGAACAGAGCGTGGGGAGCAGGGAAGGAAAGGCGCTCATCAGGCGGGGCGTGGGCTTCAGCCTCGAGTCCTCTGATCTTTCCCTGATGGCCCCTCACCTCCAACCCCCCCGCGTCCTGGTCCCCTCTCCCATCCTTCCAAACCCAGCGCCTCTCCTCCCCTGGACCACTGGGCTCCAGGACATTTTTATTAGAGTTTATGGATGGTATTAAATGAGGAAATGACCTAGGTTATTTCAACATATGGCCTCCGCCAACAGGATGTATAAATTGTCTGGGCTGTCACCGAAGGACGGAAGTGCATGGTGGAGACCTGCACACCACTTCTCCGCCCTCCCCTGGCCTGGTCTGCAGCATGGGTGCTGGGAGCCCAGACACGGCTGCTGCAGGGGCTGAGGGCTCAGTTCACAGAACAGCCAGCCGGCGTACAATCTATTACTTCCCACCTCCCTGAAAGAGCGAGTCTAGAGAGGAGGAAAGGCAGACAAGCATAGAGATGAAAGACAGTGAGGATGCTGCAGGCAGAGAGGAGAAAGCGGCTCAGTGAAGGTTAAGGGGAGCAGGAGAGAGAGCAGAAGAAAAAGAGAGGGTGGCAGAAAGGAGCCCCGTCTCTCAATGCCACTCGCCTTTCGCCCGGCCTGGAGCCTGACCCAACCCACCCCCTCCTTCCCTGAGCATCACAGGTGCTTTCCTGACCAGCCAGCACGCTCTATGACCTGGCACCTCTCCCGGGGGGAGAGACACCCTTCACTCCTCTACCCTGGATGCGCACTCTCTCACATGTCACGGAGCATCTCAGATGCCACCTTCTCCTTACCCCTTCCTACCTCTTTTAAGTGGAAATCATCCTTGCTTGGGCTCTGAGGCCCATGGATTGTCCCCTGGTTCTAAGACACTTGTAAATGGGTCAATTTCAGTTTGCTGTTTAAATATGTTACTCTTCTCACTAGATGTCAAACCCCTTTAACGCAGAGGTGAACCGTGTTTATCTCTCAATCCCCATTTGACGATTCCTTGTCTCCAGCGTGATGCTTTTTCTAGGGGCCCAGTTCAAGTTTGTTGAATGAATGACTGGGTGGATGAGGCCCGTGGTCAGAAGAGGAGAGAACGTATGATTTTAAAATGCTATAGATTGAGAAAGGAAGGGAGGGGAAAAGAAGGAAACAGATGGAGAGAGAACGTAGGACAATTCTCAAGACACACACAGTGGTATGAGAATCAAAGAGCCGGCCCTCAGAGCATGCCCCGTGATTCCCAGCTGTACTGTCAGGCGCCCTGCCCTACAAAACTCAAAGCCTGACTCTGGACACACTTTCCTCCTGCTTAACATCAAGAGTCAGGGCAGGGACATTCCTGGTGGTCCAGTGAAGAAGAATCCACCTGCCAGTGCGGGGACAAGGGTTCGATCCCTGGTCCAGGAAGATCCCAGGTTCCCTGGGGCAACCAGGCCCATGAGCCACACCAAGTGAGCCCGCGCCACAAGAGAAGCCAGCAGAATGAGAAGCTCGCACAACCACACCTGGAGATTAGCCCTCGCTCGCCGTGACTAGAGAAAGCCTAGGCACAGCGATGAAAACTCGGTGCAGCCAAAAATCAATAAACAAAAATTTAAAAAGCGTCGCAGCACACTGAGGTTAAGGAATCGGCCCAGGATCCTCGTGGAGTCAACTGTGAAGCCACACCTGCAACCTGGATGCTCTCTCTCCTAAAGCAGAGTCCTAACCACTAGTCCACACAGCCAAGTCCTGGCTCTCAGGGGGCATGGGCAGTGGGTAGAGCACCAGGGTTCAAATCCTGGTGCTGTGGTTTATCACACAAACAAGAGATCCGTGGGGGGGCTTCTCTCAGCCCGAGGCACAGGCAGGGGTTCAATCAGTACAACATCACAGATCTCAGCTGACGGATAGACTGTGGGCGGTGGGTGCCTGAGGGAGGCTCATCAGTACTGTCAGAACCATCCCCAGAGACGGAGTAGCTGTGGGCACGCTTTGCCATTGTTTCTTTAAGTGTTTATTTTATTTTATTCAAGTGCACCAGGTCTTAGTTGCAGCACGTGGGATCTTCGGTCTTCATCGCAGCATGAGGGATCTTCAGTTGTGATATGTGGCTTCCTGGTTCCCTGACGGGGGATGGAACCCAGGCCCCCTGCATTAGGAGCATGGAGTCTCAGCCACCGGACCACCAGGGAAGTCCAGGGCGAGATTTACCTTTGGAGAACGTTCATCAGAGTTCAAGCTCCTTCCACGGACGTTAGAGCATGTGATCTCAGCCAATTCAACTCCTACTGCCAATGAGGGGCTCTGAGTTCACTGGCCATCAAATTCCATCAAATTACAGCAGCCCCAGGGCTGAAGCTCAGTTCCTGACTTTAACAATAAGGAAACAGCATCTGAGGGATGTTAAGCGACACTCATAAAGTCACACACCCGATAAAGGTGAGTCAGTGTTGGAATTCAAGTCTGCTGTGTAGCCACCTTCCCTGTCTGCCCTCCTCCTTGCAGCCACTTTGTCCATCTCTGTTCAACTCCTTCAAGTCCAGGTCCCCACCCCTCGTCATTCTGCTGTACCTGCTTCCCCACGGTCACCAAGGACCTCTTAGCAGTTCTTATCTCTTTCACAGCATTTGGCGCTAACGATTACATTTGTTCGTTTGAATTTCATGATATCTTCTGGTCCTGATTCTCATCTGCTTTTCTGAAAGGTCTTTCTCACTTCCTTGGCCAACGCCTCTTCCCTCTGGTACCCACTAAATTTAGATTTTGTCCATACCTCACTCTCCCTGGGCAATCTCATCCTTACCTGTGGCCTCCACTCATCTCTGCCCAGGCGATCCTACACTCTGAAAGATGTCCTGGGTTTAAAACAAGTTCCAACCACCTGCTGGGTGTTGCCACAGGACTTCCTCTCCTGTCCTGAAGTAAGCATGGACAGAGTGAGGCAGAGAGAGAGAAAGCCCAGGCCTTAAGAGCATGGGCCCTGATGCAAGCCTATCTGAGTATGAGTCTTGGCTGGATCACTGCTGACTATCTGTGAGACCTTGAGCAAGACCCTGACCAAGCTTCCTGAGCCTCCTTTCTCATCTATAGAACTGAGATGCTAAAAGCCCCTCTCCTGTAGGGATGTTGTGAGCATTAGGGTGAATTAATGCATACAAAGTATTTAGAGTGGTATTCTTGCTGGGAAAATCCCATGGACAGGGGAGTCTGGTGGACTGCAGCTGGACATGACTGAGCACACACAAACACACTTTGTGTGGAACTGATATGCCACAGGACCCTTACAACTATTCCCAATACATCATATCTGTTATATACTTTTCATA
This sequence comes from Oreotragus oreotragus, assembly GCA_006410675.1. Classification (NCBI taxonomy): domain Eukaryota; kingdom Metazoa; phylum Chordata; class Mammalia; order Artiodactyla; family Bovidae; genus Oreotragus; species Oreotragus oreotragus. The sequence goes on from SJYX01004509.1 coordinate 414,671, forward strand.
TATAGTCTGACTTGATCACCATGCTTCCAGGAAGATTCTTTAGTATCCCCACTTTACAGATGGGGAAACTGAGGCTTAGAAAATTTAAGTAGCTTGATCAAGTGCACACAGGTCATATATGATAGTGTCACTCTTGAATTTAAAGCTCCATACGGGTTTCCCCGGTGATTCAGATGGTAAAGAATTTTCTTGCAATGTGGGAGGCCCAAGTTCGATCCCTGGGTTGGGAAGATTCCCCTGGAGAAGAAAATGGCAACCCACTCCAGCATTCTTACCCGGAGAATTCCATGGACAGAGGAGCCTGGCAGGTTATGTAGTCTGTGGGGTCGCAAAGAGTTGGACATGATTGAGTGAGTAACACTTTCACTTTGGGCATCAAAGCCCAAACTCCCAACCACTTCATTTTACCATCCCTTCACCTGTCCCACCTTAGCTCCTGAAGTTCAAACCGTGGTCTCTTTGACGCTTCCTTGCCTTCTCCCACTGAATCTACTCACGGGCTACACCAGCCAGCAGCCAGGTTCTGACCATTTGACCTGCTCATCCCCCACCGTCCTCTCCTTCTCACTGCCACTATCAGTTCCATCAGCCCCTTTACTATCTGCCTCCTACAGGCTTTCTCTGGATTCTTCATATCCAATCCGTTTTCCACACTGAGGCCAATTATAACCCTAAACGTGTGTCTGTGTGGTCCTGCAGACCAGAAAGCTTGCGTTATTCATCTCTGTGCCCTCCACACAGAGCAGGGTGGGACTCAAGAGTTATGTGCTCAATAAACAGCCACTGAACCACACTGAAGCCCACTCAACTCTTACCACAGAAAATGGGAAATAAACGAAATGTCCCATCATAAGGAAATAGTTATCTGAAGTGTGGGTCATATACTCAAGTGGAATATTACTTAGGCATTTACAATGCTTATGAAGAGTTTATAATAGTATTAAAAATATTTATGCAATAATATTAAGAGAAAGAAGCAGGATATAAAATTATATGTGTATCTATATGAAGGTTACAAGTAAGCAAATAAAGAAAATAGGCAGGCACCGTGGAGTGATTGGAAGAGGAGGTTATTAAAGCCTATATTTATTAAGTGCTAATTATGGCCCATTCTAAGCACTTTATATGAATTGACTTACTTAATTCTGGAAACAACTTGATGAGAGAGATACTATCATCTCACCTTCATTTTACAGATAGGAAAACAGAAAAGTTAAAGGGTAGAGTCAGGATTCAAACCTCCAAGCCCTGACTCCAGGGTCGGTTCCTTAACCACCATACCACACCAACTCCCTCGGCCATGAATGATTAACCGAGATCGCAATAGAGATTGCCTTGACCAGGGGAACACTAAATGATGCTCTTTTTTTCTTCTCTCCACTTTCTAATATAAATGGGCATGTATTCCTTTCATAACACATCGTTATAAAAAATAAAATTTCATTATCAAAAAATGTCTTCCAATGAACAAGTAAAATCCAGACGGGTCTGATCTCCTCAAGATATGACCCTTCTAGCCCTTTCTCCCATCACGTCTCCTCTCATTTCACACAAGCTCACCTGGTTCACACTCTGCAGTTTCTTACCTGAGCCTGTTCCAAGCTGTTCTCTCTAACTAGACCAGCAGTCTTAACCCTCCTGCCTAAGATCTATGGGCAGAAGTCAGTGGTCTGTGAACGTTTGGCGGAAGAAAAATGGCATTATTTTCTCTAACCCCTAACTGAAATTTAGCATCCCCTTCAATTTGGAATAGAGGCCATAAACCACAGTATATTAACAGTAACTGTGACTCTGTCATTGATAGACATCACAAGTGTTTTCAGATCATATTATAGTATTGCAGAGATCTTGAAATACCATTCATATTCATAATTACTTCGAAATTACACTAGTAGTTAGACCTGATCCTAGGTCTGGCTATTGAGTACATTAATAAAGAAATACATATATTTATATATCACTATCAAAATATTTTAACTGCATGTCTGTCACAGGAAAGAGAGTGGAGCTCAAAAGCATGGGTCACATTCCAGGTCATGTCAGAGACCCTGGGACAGCTGCCAAGCGTGGGTTCCTGGCTTCGCACAGGAGAGAATCCAAGAGCGAGCCACAGTAAAGTGAAAGTTTTACTCACAGAGGAAACAGGCAGAGTGCGGGCCATCTCAGAAGGCAAGAGAGGCTCCAGGGTAGTCAGTTTTTATTGGGGTGGGTAATTTCATAGGCTAATGAGTGGGAGGAGTATTCCAGCTATTTGGGGGGTGCACGGGTGGTCAGTCGCATCCGACTCTGCACCCCTATTGACCGTAGCCACCAGGCTCCTTTGTCCATGGGATTTTCCCGACAAACATACTGGAGTGGGTTGCCATTTCCTTTTCCAGGGTTTCTTCCTGACCCAGGGATGGAATCTACATCTCCTGCATACATTGAGGAAGACTGATTTGGAGGAAGGGATGGGATTAGGGAAGCAGTGGGGATTTTCGGAAATTGGACCACTGTCCACTTTTTGACCTTTGGTAGTTGTCCTTGGAACCATCACGGTGCCTGGGGTGTGTAAATTAGCTTCTGAATGTTACAATAAGCATATGTTTCTTCCTGACCCAGGGATGGAATCTACATCTCCTGCATACATTGAGGAAGACTGATTTGGAGGAAGGATGGGATTAGGGAAGCAGTGGGGATTTTGGGAAATTGGACCACTGCCCACTTTTTGACCTTTGGTAGTTGTCCTTGGAACCATCACGGTGCCTGGGGTGTATAAATTAGCTTCTGAATGTTACAATAAGCATGTACTGAGGCTCAAGGTCAAGTGGAAGGCGGCTCCTCTGCCATCTTAAATCTAGCTCATTCTAATCAGGTTATGTAGTGTCCTTGGGCTATGTCATTCTTTTAAAGGTGCCCTGCCCCTTTCCTGTCTCATTTCCATATAATTGGTTTCCCTTCTCATCGGATCCATGCAATTCTATTCGTTTAAAAACATTTTTCTGAGAAGGAGTACTTTAGTACCCCTTAACTACCATGGTCTACGTCTTCTCTTGCCCTTCTGTCTGGAAAACTCCTACTGATACTCCAGGGCCCAGCTCAGTTCTTGCCCATAGGCAAGAAAGCACCACTCCCTCTTGATATTCACATCCCACTGTAGTTCTGAGTCAGCTCTATGCTGGAAAGATCAATTTTCCTGTTCTCTGAATTCCTGGCCTGCTTCTGCCCCAAGTTATGTTTTTTTCGCCAGGTCTCAATAAGAGAAAAGTGAAAGTGAAGTCGCTCAGTCGTGTTTGATTCTTTGTGACCCCATGGACTGTAGCCCACCAGGCTCCTCCATCCATGGAATTTTCCAGGCCAGAGTACTGGGGTGGGTTGCCATTTCCTTCTCCAGGGGATCTTCCTGACCCAGGGATCAAACCCGGGTCTCCTGCATTGCAGGCAAATGCTTTTACTGTCCAAGCCACCAGGTAAACCCCAATATGAAGAAGCTTCTCCTAAAAAAAATTATTAGAGAAAGTCACAATCCTTTATTCTCAGTTTCAAAATCCCCAAAGCTCTTACAGTGGATGGTATCATCAAACTCATTTAGTGGCAAAATCTGATCTAAATAGATAGATGTGAAGGTATTTATAATATGTGACTATCTGAATGTAAGTATGCATTTGATTTTGAGAGTGGGGTTCAGCCCCAAGCCCCATATGAAATGCTATTTAATGTATAGTATAAGCAGGACATGACCTTTCTAGTATCTGAAACGTTCTGAAATCTAAACACATCTGGTCTCAAGGGTTTGGGGACCCGTGCCTTTGTGAGTGTCCATCTCCCATTTCCCACTGCATCTGAAACTCCCTGAAGGTAGGGGTCACAGCTATTCAGTCCTGGCAAAAAGGAATTGCTCAATAGATGCTTGCTCAACTGAATCGAAATGATCCAAAATGAGTGCAATGAAAGTGTATTATCATCTTCCCAGCAGCTGGGGCCTGGGGAATTCCTGGGACCTGGAAATTGTTCTTTCATTCCCTATGAAGGATGCCTGCTTGGTAGAAATGAAAATTAGTTACAGAGGACTTCGGCTCTAAAACTTCCTGAGCCCCAGTGCTGCAGGCCCCAGTCATCCCGTAAGGATCTCTGAGCAGTCTAAAGGATGGAAGGGAGGGAGGGGCACTCTCCTTCTGCCTCCCAGGGAGCACTGGAGATGTGAGTGGTGTTGCCATGGCAACCAAGTTTCCCAGCCAGGAGGGGAGTTGGAAGGCAACTGACAGAGCAGCTGCAGGACTAAAACTCCACGATGGGGTGCTGTAAGCAGGGGAAACTTCCTCCCCTGCAGACACCAGCTCAGGCTTGGATGTGAAGCCTCCTTAGACATCTGGACTGGACTGGAGGAGCTTATAGGAACTTAACCGTCTCTGAGTCTTCACAGGGAGGGGAAGGGTCTGGCTGTGATGCAGATGGTCCAGAGCAGTTACTCACAGGCTCACTAACTTCAAGCCCTCCAGGGAAGGGGTAGCCTCCTAGGTGGGGGTGAGAAAACTGGGGCCTCGTCACTTACGGTACGGTGCTCTTGGAGATCCTGTGATAAATTATCAGGGCCATGGGGAGCTGAGAGCGACGTGGAGCAGAGGCCGGGAGAGCTCACATAAAAACACTTTAGGGCACTGAAGCCCGAGTGGAGCGGTAGGGCAAGGCGTCTCTGTGTGCCTGGTCATGCTGTGCACTGAGACCAGAGCAAAGCGCTGACCATCCGAGCGAGGCAAACAGCCGCCTCCATCNTGGAGCAGAGGCCGGGAGAGCTCACATAAAAACACTTTAGGGCACTGAAGCCCGAGTGGAGCGGTAGGGCAAGGCGTCTCTGTGTGCCTGGTCATGCTGTGCACTGAGACCAGAGCAAAGCGCTGACCATCCGAGTGAGGCAAACAGCCGCCTCCATCAGCACCAAGGACCGTCTGTCTCCTCCTTGTGCCAGAGCCTCCAGAGCACGGTCCACTCTCAGCCCTGTGAATGGACCAGGACCTAAAAGGATGGCCTTGCTGACGTCCAAGCTGAGAGGGGAAATGGGAGGGTGGAGTGCCAGGTCTCTGCACCTTCATGCCCCAGGATGGATACCTCCCTGGTCAGAGTGACCCAGAGTATCTGAGATCTCAAAACTGCCGCTGGCTGTCACAGGGATGAAATGAACAACATGTGGAATATAGTCAATAGTGACGCAACGTCTTTGTATGGTGACAGATGGTAACGAGACTTCTCATGGCGATCATTTTGTAATACATTGAAATATCAAGTCACTGTGACACACAGCAGCAAACAACAGTGTTGCAGGCCAATTATCTTTCAAACACAAACAAACCAACTCATAGGAAAGAAATTAGATTTGTGCTCACCAGAGGTGGGGAGTGCTCGGAGGGGGAATTAGATGAAGACTGTCAAAAGGTACAAACTTCTAGTTATAAAAAAAGTACATGATTAGTATAATTAACACTGCTATATGTTCTATATGAAAGTCAAGAAAGTAAATCCTAAGAGTTCTCATCACAAGGAAAATTTTTTTTCTATTTCTTCAATTTTGTATCTATGTGAGATGATGGATATTCACTAACTTTACTGTGATGACCATTTCACGATATGTTCAGTTCCGTTCAGTTCAGAAGCTCAGTCATGTTCGACTCTTTGCGACCCCATGAATCACAGCACGCCAGGCCTCCCTGTCCACCACCAACTCCCAGAGTTCACCCAAACTCATGTCCATTGAGTCAGTGATGCCATCCAGCCATCTCATCCTCTGTCGTCCCCTTCTCCTCCTGCCCTCAATCCCTCCCAGCATCAGAGTCTTTTCCAATGAGTCAATTCTTCGCATGAGGTGGCCAAAGTGCTGGAGTATTGATGTTTCAGCATCAGTCCTTCCAAAGAACACCCAGGGTTGATCTCCTTCAGAATAGACTGGTTGGATCTCCTTGCAGTCCAAGGGACTCTCAAGACTCTTCTCAAACACCACAGTTCAAAAGCATCAATTCTTCAGTGCTCAGCTTTCTTCACAGTCCAACTCTCACATCCATACATGATCACTGGAAAAACCATAGCCTTGACTAAACGGACCTTAGTTGGCAAAGTAATGTCTCTGCTTTTCAATATGCTATCTAGGCTGGTCATAACTTTTCTTCCAAGGAGTAAGCGTCTTTTAATTTCATGGCTGCAGGCACCATCTGCAGTGATTTTGGAGCCCCCCAAAATAAAGTCTGACACTGTTTCTACTGTTTCCCCATCTATTTCCCATGAAGTGATGGGACCGGATGCCATGATCTTCGTTTTCTGAATGTTGAGCTTTAAGCCAACTTTTTCACTCTCCTCTTTCACCTTCATTAAGAGGCTCTTTAGTTCCTCTTCATTTTCTCCCATAAGGGTGGTGTCATCAGCATATCTGAGGTTATTGATATTTCTCCCAGCAATCTTCATTCCAGCTTGTGTTTCTTCCAGCCCAGCGTTTCTCATCATTATGCTGTACACCTTGAACTTATACAGTGCAGTATATCAGTTATATCTCAATAAAACTGGAAGGAAAAGAAACACCTGTCTTTGGCTCCTGTCACCAATGATGTATCACTCAAAGCCTCAGCCCTAGATCACCACGGAAGCAGCAACACCATTTATAGGGACTTTACACGTGCAAGCACCAGGGACCCCAAGGGCTTACAATCATCCCATGAAGGAGGGGTTACACTACTAGTTCTATTACTGACAATACTATCAATAGGTGAAACTTATCAAGAGTTCACCTGCCTCCTGGCACTGCTCTAAGTGTTCTAAGTGCATCATCTCAGCCCTTGCAGCAGCCTCGTGAAGTGAGAACTCATAGTATCCCCATTTTACAGATGGGGAGTCCAAGGCTCAGGTGATAATTCTATGATGGTGGTGAACCCAAGATTAGGATCTTGATCACTGCTCTACACTGCTTTCCAGTCCCCATTGCCACAGCCCCCACAAACACTCTCTGTTTTAGTCAGGCCCAGCTATCATTGTGCCCCAAAGGACCCCATTTTTTTGCCTTCCTCAAGCATACTATTAAGTCTTCTGTGTCGATGCCCTCTTCCCTTTGCTTCACCTGTCAGTCATTCCAAAGCCTGGCCCAGAGGCCTTACCTGACCACCCAGCCCCACCTATAACCTGTTTCTGAACTCCCTCTGCTCCTCTCTGACCCACTCCCTGGCAAGCCCACAGCAGAGCTACTGAGATTTACGTCACTTTTCAGATGTGTGGTCTCAGCTGTCCTCTGGGAAAGACTGTGAGCCTCAGTTTTCCCCTTCTGTAAAAGGAGGCAGTGGAGCCACGTGACTTCTTCAGTTCAGTCACTCAGTCATGTCTGACTCTTTGCGACCCCATGGACTGCAGCATGCCAGGCTTCCCTGTCCATCACCAACTCCTGGAGCTTGCTCAAACTCATGTCCACCGAGTCGGTGATGCCATCCAACCATCTCCTCCTCCGTTGTCCCCTTCTCCTCCTTCATCCCCTCTCCTGCTGCTCCTTGCCGTTGTCCCGTTCTCCTCCTGATTTCTCAGCACTGTAATTCACTGTGTCTCTGAGTTCCTATTATGTACATGTGATGTGGGCAGCTGCGGAAAGGGGAGCAGGGAACACTTGTCGAATGACACATCGCTATTTGGATGCCTTCTCTTCTGGCTTCTCACCTTCTCCCTTATGTTGACTTGCAGTCTTTCTAGTGAGCTGATGGAGGAACGTTAGCCCCGTTGCCAAAATCTTGGCTCTCTGTGCACCAATGCCAAACAGAAACACCGGGGCAGAGTTTTGAGGAGAAGGAAAGAGTGCCTTTATTTCTTTGCCAGGCAAAGAGGGAGCACCAGAGGCTAATGCCTCAATAACTGTGGCCCCCTTTCTGGGTAATAGGGAGAGGTTATCCAGTCAGGCAGGAGTACGTGATAAGGATCAAGGCAGTAACAGTCTTGCATTCTTCTTTCTTCTTCAAAGTTTCAAAAGAGTGGGGTTGCTGACAAGATTAGGGTATGTGCAGGGTCTTAGGTCTACTCATTGGAAAAGACCCTGATGCTGGCAAAGATTGAGAGCAAAAGGAGAAGGGCGTGGCAGAGGATGAGTTGGTTGGAGAGCGTCACTCGAGGGACATGAATCTTTGCAGACTCTGGGAGACAGAGGAGCCTGGAGTGCTGCAGTCGAGTTCAGTTCAGTTCAGCTCAGTCATTAGGTTGTGCCTGACTCTGCAACCCCATGGACTGCCACACACCAGACTTCCCTGTCCCTCACCATCTCCCAGATGTCCGTGTCCATTGAGTCAGTGAGGCCATCCGACCATCTCATCCTCTATCATCCCCTCTCCTGCTGTCTTCAATCTCTCCCAGCATCAGGGTCTTTTCCAGTGAGGTCGCAAAGAGTCAGACACAACGTAGCGACTGATCAACAGGTGGTTTCCTGCCTGCTCCTCTCCTGATGAGCAACTGTTGTGCCCTTTGGAACTCAGATGTCATGGAGGCTGGAGTCTTGCCTACGAGAAATGAGGGGGCAGAAAGGTCTCCGTGCCCAGGAGCCCCACAGGGCCCTGCTCAGCGTCAGCCCTCACTTACTAGAAACAGCTCTGGATCGCTGGAGGTCATGTACGTGGAGCCTTTGAGAAGCTCAGAAGCCTGTGCAGGAGGGTCATCTAGGCAGTCGGAACCTCACGCTCTCTGCCCATCACTGGGGCCTCGTGGGGCCTGAGAACCAGGCACCTCTGGGTTTCCAGGGGAAACGGTGTGGACAGCTGATAGCATGCTTGGCCTCACAGGGACAAACCTAGGCAGAGGCAAGGGGCTGACAGGAAGCCTCCTGCTTTCAGCTCTGCAGTAAATTAAACCTCAAATTGGCTCTGACAGTGGCAGGCACGTGCCTCCGGGTGTCTGGGTGATAAGGGGGTGGTGCTTAGTTAAGCTCTAATATGTTCACCACAGGAGACACAGGGATCTATAGGAACAGAGGAGGGCGAGGCCTGTGGGAGCTGCCTGCACAAGAAAGGCCGAGATGGAGATAAGATACGGGAGGAAGGAGGGAAGGGACAGGCGGGCCGGGAGGTGACCTGATAGGTCTTGTCCAGCCCTCTTATTTCAGATCTGTGGGCCGCGCAGAGGGAGCCGGGAAATCAAACATCAAGAAGCCCGAGGCGATGACGGTGACCAGGCAGAGAGGTGGAGGGGATCAGCCGTGGGTCTTCGGGAGCTTTATAGGTGACCTTCACTTTAGATAAACTCACTGCATGAAAATCCATGTGAACCAGACAGAAGCGAGGTGGCTTGCTACTTGTATCTTTCCAGCGTCCGAGTGAGTGAAAGCGTTAGTCTCTCCGTTGTGTCCGACTCTGCGAGCCCATGGGCTGTAGCCCACCAGGCTCTTCCGTCCATGGCATTCTCCAGGCAAGAATACTGCAGTTAGCATCCATTCCCTTCTCCAGGGAACCCAGGTTGTTACTGATTAACACCCCGTGTGATACTTTCCACCTCCCAGTCTCCCTTTCAACCATCAAATGAGAAGGCTGAACTCCAGACCCCAGCATCTTCAGTTTTACACTTCCTCATCTTTGATTCTGAAATTGCCATTGCTTCTCTTGAATGACACATCTGCCCCAAGTGTGACTCATTATTTGTGCAGTTTTTGAAATTTGCCTATTGCCAAAAGCAGGCACAAGGGTACCCTGTAGGATTGCTACCATCTTCACTTAACCCAGAGCCTCTGCTTTACTACAACCAAGAATGTCATCACTAGGATCTCTTTCTTCTCCTGAAGTGGTGTCCCCAGGCACAGGGTGACAGATGTGAGGTGGGGGTCGGGGGGTCCGGTGGGGGGGTGTTGGTCAGGGCCCCAGAGCCACTCAAATAGATTTAAATTAACAATGCAAATCAGCCCCTAGCCCAGGGGACCACCACGAGACTGAGCAGTAGCTGGCTCTGGGCAGCATATCGTGACTTCCAAAGGCTCAGAACTGTCGGATGCCTCAACCCAGAAAAAGGGAAAGAGAGTGGAATATTCAAATATGATCGCGGCCCTGGGAGGCACCTGACATTAAGACAGGCCATGTGAGAGGAGGCTGGGAGGTAGACTGGGCTGCCTGGGAGGGATGGCTAAACTCTGAGACAGAGGAGAGAGAGGGGTGATGGTAAGAGGCAGAGGAAGCCAGATCCAAGGGAGCAGGGGCATAAGGGATGTGTGGAGAGAACAGCAAAACTGTTAGTTGCTCAGCTGTGTTCAGTTTGGTGACTCTCCTGGACTGTAGCTTGCCAGGCCCCTCTGTTCATGGAATTCTCCAGGCAAGAATACTGGAGTGGGTAGCCATTTCCTTTTCCAGGGGATCTTTCCAACCAAGGGATCAAACCCGGGTCTCAGGCATTGTGGGCAGACTCTTTACCATCTGAGCCAGCAGAGAAGCCTGTGGAGAGAATAACTCAACAACAAAATCCATAGCTGCCACTTCCTAACTCCTTGGTATGTGTAGGTGCTAATGGACTCACCCGCACTGTTTCCTGTTGTGCTCCTAACGACCCTAGGTGGTGTTATCACCGAGGCACGAAATGGTTAAACAGCCTGTCCACAGTCACACAGCTCATAGGTAACACAGCCTGATCATCCTACTCTGTCCCACAGTCTCTCCAAGTAGGGATAGCAGAGCTGTTGTTCCGCCTTCATCCTGGGATCCTGTCTCCTTCCAGACTCCTTCCCCCGCCCCACCACTGACCACTGGTCCCGCCCTACCATGCTTCAGCTAAAAGTGCTAATCCACCATCCTCTCTTCCCCTTACTGAGGGAGGCGAAAGTGGGGCTGGAAGCTTTCTATGAACTATCTGGGCGGTATTTAAAATCCATTGTGGGGGAGCAGTTTTGGCTTTAGATGAAAAGCCTTTGGGGTAGAAAGAGCCAAAAGCCCTCTTTTCTAACAAATGCTAATCATGCCTCAAACACAGTGAGATGTAAAAGCTGAACCAAGGGCCACTTGTTAGTAAAATACTTAGTGCCTAAAAGAAGGGCCTTAGAAAGATGCTCCAAAGCTCTGTATCATGGATTAAAGATATGCTTCCTTTATTCCCCTGATTCCTCTGGTTTAATATTTTAGATGTATTGACTCTGCTAACCCTGGGTCATTGGGAGAAGAAATTTACATCTGCTAATGACCCCCATCCTCAGAGGGCAATCCACGCTTTCTGTTCTGCAGGGGGAAGTCTGAAGAACCAAAGAAGAAGAAGAGGGAGCTGTTTTTTTTTTTCAAAGAACAGCCTATGAGAACTATCTAGAAATCTGGATTCTTGTCTGAGAACTGCCCTCCTGTACAAAAAACACACCAAACTATAGACAGGACCAGGAGCGTCACAGGAAGTCAGTGCTGGTATTTCCGCTTTCCTTTGGAGGATCCTGAGAAATCTGAATCTTCCTTTCACTGTACTAGAGTTTAACCTCTGTGAAAACTGGAATTTCCATCTGTGCCTTACCCCCACTGTCTAGGACAGAGTACAGCAGGCACCCTCTAAATAGTTATTGACTGACCAAGTGAATAAATGAATGATGATTCCAAGTATCTGTTCCCCCAAGCTTCCTTCTGGAGGAATCTGTGTCCACAGATCTCACTGGCCTCAACAACTGCTTCATATGATAGGAATCCACCCTCAGTTTTTAGGAGTGGACTCTATCCCCAGAAATAGTTCTCAGGTCAGCTGGCCAATGTCTGTGGCTTGTGAGACCAGCCAAGAGAAACTGGACCAATCAGATCCTCTGCCTTGGAACTCCAAACCAAGAGGCACCAGGGCGGGGTGGGGTGGGGGGGCTGCACACTGAAGACAGACTGTAAGCACCTGAGGGCAGGGACCCTATCTACCTTGTTTTCTGCATTGCCCCCAACACAGGATATCCCGAGTTAGGCCCAAAATGGAGCTAATGTTCCATAAAAGTTTCCCAAATGGGTAAACAAACTGTAAACTGATGGCCACCATGGCACATGGTGAATGAGCCAGGGAAACGAAAGCGCCAGAAGGAGCAGAGCATGGACTGATACAGCAGGAGCATCAAAGAAGCTACGACACAGAGAGCCACCGCCTTCTTCCCTCCCTGCCCTCTTTGGATCCATACAGTATCCTATTGATTGTACTGAAGCTAATGTAAATATGTTTCTTCTCCTGCAATAGTAATAGTCCAGATTAGAGCACCACTAGGCCCACATGCAGAAGACCACATGGCTGACATGCCCACGTAAGCAACTTGTTCTTTGGTTTGGTTTGCTTTTGCTATTGACTGTCACTAAAGGTTGATATGGACGGGAAAGGAAGAGATGGGACTTCAGAGTCTTAAGGAACAAAGGCTATCATTTCTCTGGGCTGAGGGGCTCCCCCTCCTTCCCTCTGAACTGGAGCAGTTCATCAACAGCTAAGCTACAAGCCATCACCCCACTAACCTGGAAGCTCATCTTGTTAAGCTGTCTAGATAATACAGCAACAGGCCAGAGACGTGCAGGGGAGGTGGGACAGGCGAGACCCTGGGCTGGCAAGGCTATGGCGCGAGTTCAGGGTCTAGGACTTGCATCTGACTGGCTCTGGCCCTGAGCGAGCTATCCGAAGTCTCTGAGCCTCAGTTTCTTGGTAAAGTTGGAATAACAACACTTAACTTCCTGGTTGCTGGAAGAATTAAAAGCAGTGCCCAGCGCATAGGAGGGGCTCCATTAGTGTGACTGGAGTGATCTACTTCTGCAAAGCACTGCAACTCACAGAAACCTTTCCTATTTTGCAAGTCATTTAAATCTCACAATGACTTGCAAAGTAGAGCCTAGCATTCCCATCTTACAGATGAAGAAACTGAGGTTTAAAAGAATCACTGACTTGTCCAAGGTTATCCTCAAGAGCGAGTGGCTGAACTCCAGCCCAACTCTCAGCTTCTTCCTACAGCACTGCCTTTGGCACAAGAAATCAAGACAGGAAGGAAACAGATGTGTCACACTCTGCTTCCCTGGGGCTGGCCAGCTCTCTCCTTTCTTAGTACCACACCGGGTTTCATTTAGGGATATGTGCACACAATGTCCAGGAGATGAATGAATCGATACATGAAGGAATGAATGAGTGGGTAAAATGAAGGAATGAATACATTTCCTCTCTCAACTCTACCCTACATATGATTTACAACAAAGCCTGGGATCTTGTCCAGACTAAGCCCTCAGGGCCTCCGGGCGCACACGTCTCTCTTCCTCTATCAGGAGTCCCTGCATCGTAGGTCTGCCGACGGGCGCGGCTCACACCACCAGCCCCTCCTCTGCCAGCGGGGGAAGCCGAGGGCAGCCCTGCCCGCTCTACGTACTGGTTTCTGCCGTCTCGTACTCGCTGTCTCTGAGAAGCTCAAAGATGTCCACTTCGACCTTGGCCTTGCCCAGCCTCTCGGGAGCGCGGTTGATGCGGTTCTTGGCCAGGGTGATGGACAGCCGCTCCCCTCTGCTGCACTCCATGGGGTCATCCAAGATAGCGGCTGTGGGCAGGCAACCACATGGACACAGTTGGTACCCTCTACCGTTACCCTCCTCTGCTCCAGTCTCTCCCCCACTGCCACCTTCCACCTCCACCCTGCCATCCTCAAAACTGTCCAAAAGCAAGTCCTCTACCTGCTAAGTGTCTAGGCTTGGAGTCTGGTGTAGCAGGAACTCTACTGGGACCAACCACTTCAAGGACCTGCAATATCACGGTAGGCCACCAGGGGTCCTACCTGCGCGAGGACCCTGGGTTCGGGAGCAGCGATACCCTTGGATACAGGCTTACATGCGCACACAGGCACACCGGTGCAAAAGAAGGCAGACGGTGGCTCTGCTTTGAAAATAGTACTTCTAGGCATATGAGAAACTGTCCTCGAGGCGATACAGGGTTGAAGGAGGCCAGGTTTGAGAGGGAGAGCTGTGGTATCAAAGAGCAGCTGGAGGTCCTGCTGACCTCTGGGGCTCTCCACGCTCAGACCCCGATGAGACACGTCACCCAGGGAGTAGTTTCTATGAACTTCTTTCCTCACTGGGCAGGGATGGTATCAATAAGAGAACCTCACAGGGTCGGTGTGAAAATTCGGTAAGACAATGTATATAAGTGGCACACCACTGAAATTTAATCATTGTGACTTAATCAGGGTGACTGATTGGAGTGGCGTGGTACCAACAGCTGCCCAACATCTGGAAGCAGTATTCAGTATATGTGTATTAAGAATATGTGTCAACCTGAGTTCAAATCCCAGCTCTGCCCTGTGTTAGCTATGGGGCCTCAGTTTCCTCACTTGTAAAATGGGGAGAGAGCCTATTCTTTGGGCTACAATGAAGATGACAAGGATAATGTGTGTGAAGTGCTCAGCGCAGAATTTGGTGCATGAAAAACAATAAATCTAGCCATTGACATCATTCACTCTCTCAGTAGAGGAAGTTACACAATTGAAAATCTCTACATCAAAACTTGTACCCAGAAGGGTGGGTGGAGGGATAAATTCAGGCACTGGGATTAACATATCAACACTACTATATAAAATAGGTAACCAACAAGGACCTACTGTGTAGCACAGGGAGCTAAACTCAATAGTTTGTAGTGCTGAGGGAAAAGAATCTGAAAATGACTATATATATATATATACATATATGTAACTGAATTGCTGTGCTGTAACACCTGAAACTAACACAGTATTATAAATCAACTGTACTTCAATTTTTAAAAGTTAAAATAAATCATAAAAGTAGTTACTCTGTCTAAATATAAAGAAACTTGTATGCAAATGTTCCAAGCAGCATTATTCATAATAGTCAAAAAGTGGAGACACTCATCCATCAACTGAGGAGCAGACGAACAGAAAAGCAGTATATCGTTACAATGGAGTATTATGACAGAAAATAAAAAAAGAATAAAGTGCTGATGTATGTCACACCATGGATGAACCCTGAAAATATGCTCTGTGAAAGAAACCAGACGCAAAACATGTTAAAAGACACCTTTTATATGAAATGACCAGGACGGGTGAATCCACAGAAACAGAACGTAGATTAGTTGTTGCCCAGTTGTGGCAGCAGTGGTGGGGAAGCTAGGGAGAAGGAGAGTGACTGCTAACGCATACAGTGTTTTTTTCCTGGGGCAGGGGGGCATGTGACAAAAATGTCCTAAAATTGATCATGGAGATGGCTGCACAACTCTGTGAATATACTAAAAGCCGCTGAATTGTATTCTTTAAGTGGGTGAGTTGTGTGCTATATGAATTATATCTCAATATAAAGCTGTTACAAGAATAAAAAAAGAAAGATCGAGCTTATCTCGCCGAGGTTGAAGCCTCAGAAGAGCAACACGGAGAATCAAGCCAAATAGATTTCGCTGAAGTGAGGCCCCAGAATCCCTGTGGCTGGTGTGAGCAGAGACCCAGGTTCTGCGCTGTCTTTTCTGTATAAACCTCCCGTTTCCCTCCTGTGACCCATTTTCCAAACCAAAACCAGGACACAGAATATGACAAAGCAATTTTTTTCCTGATTTGTGGGTTTATTTATAGACAGCCTTATTGAGCAATACAAATTAGACTTCGTTTACAATGGTTGGTAATACACGGGGCGACAGACGTGCCTTCCTAGAACTCGGCAATGAACTTCTGTGAGTCAAGTGGCAAAGTCCATGCACACCTGAGAGAGTGGCCAACGGACCTTACACATATGATTGATGAGCCCAGGGACAGCTAAAATTCCTAGCCAGATTACCTTAGGGGAGCAAGACCAGAATGAGATTATTATTTATGAAGAAACCTGGACAATTACATTGCGCTGTCCCAGGAAGAAGACTCTGGGAGTAGAAGGGAAGTGGGGCAGCCCAGAGCAGTGGTTCTCAAATGGTGTTCTTTGGAGGGCCCCTGGATTCCTTCAAGAAGGGGTTCATGGCGGTCTCTAGCCTCACATCAACCGCAATTAATACAACCTCCTCATCTGTCAGTTTTAGATCCTGGAGTTCCACAAAAAAATGTGATGTGGGGGAAAAAAGGTTTCACTGTTAAAAGTATCATAGAAACCATTAGCCCAGACCTAGTGCAGAAAAGAGACACCTAAAAAATTGTCCGGAATTGGCAATGCTGTTTCCTGGGAAAGAGGCATGAGTCACGGGAAAGAGGCATGGGTCCATGGCATGAGTCTAATGTTAATAGGGACACATTTATCCAGTGACCACTTTAGGGTAAGTCCTAGTGGACAGTCTCACTTACTGTCTCTGGGAATTCCGTGAGAGTGTGTTTTCTATGTTGTCCTCATTTGGAGATGAAAAAAAAAAACAAAACAGATCACAGAAGGCAAGCGACCTTCCCTCACTCACAGGGCTGGTGAGTATAGAGGAGGGAGGGGATCCCAGGTGGGTCTCATATGGACCCTGTGCCCTTATCTGTAGGGCACGTTCCTTCTAACGAAACTTGTCTTCCTGGGGACTTGCTGCTGAGAAGCAGTGGTCTAGGCAGGTGTGTCTTAGCTCATACCATCGAGTGGGTGGCATTTATTTCTCATTTATCTCTGGAGGCTGGGGAGGAGACCAGCGTACCAGCATGGCGGTCTGGAGCGGGGGCCTGCTTCCTGCTTTGCAGAGGGCTGTCTTCTCCCAATGTCCTCACACGGCAGAGAGGGAGACCCGCTCTCTGGGCACTCTGAATAGGGCGCTGATCCCACCATGGGGGTCCCACCTTCATGACCTCACTGAAACCTAATCACCTCCCAAAGCAGGGAAGGATAAATTAGAAGTTTGGGATTAGCAGATACAAAGGACTATCTGTAAAATAGATAAATAAGGGGCTTCCCAGGTGGTGCTACTGGTAAAGAACCTGCCTGCAATGCAGGAGACATAAGACAGGTGGGTTCAATCCTTGGATCGGGAGGATCCCCGGGAGGAGGACATGGCACCCCACTACAGTATTCTTGCCTGCAGAATTCCATGGAACCCAAAGAATCAGACACTACTGAAGTGACTTAGCATGCACCTACCAAGGAACTATATTCAATATCTTATAATAAACTGTAAATGGAAAAGAATCTGAAAATGAATATACGTGTGTGTGTGTTTGTTTTGGCCGAAAATTCATTTGGGCTTTCCATTAGATGTTATGAAAAAGCCAGAATGGATCTTTTTGGCCAACCCAATATATATAACTGAATCACTTTGCTATACACTAGAAATTAATACAATAGTGTAAATCAACTATACTTCAATTTTAAAAAAAGATGTGTTCTATGGACTGAAATATGGTCCCCCCCCCCAGTTCATTTCTTAAAGCCTGAATCCTCAATGTGATTGCATTTAGAGATACGATCTTTAAAAGGTAATTAAACTTAAAAGAGGTTATAGGGTTGGGGTCTGATCTGACATGATTAATACCCTTAGAAAAGGTTCCTTCTCCCACCCCCGAGCCAGGATGAGGGACTGACCCTGCTGGAATCTTGACCTCAGACTTGCGAACTTGAGAAATAAATGCCTGTCGTTGAAGCCACCCAGTCTATAGTGCTTTATTACGGCAGCCCAACCTGACGTAGACAGTGTGTTAATATAAACCCTGATGTGTAGGACACCAGCCAGCCATGTGACACCACACGGTGAACTCACACAGGGTCACAGGACACTTTGAGACAGAAGGGTCACGGCCGGGGAGGGGAAGAGGGCATATGGAAACTGGACACTGAGGGGCACACGAGAGCCCCTTGGCAGGAGGCACTCAGGACCCATCCTCAGAGGCACCTGGCAGGTTTCACCAGCTCACTAAGATCCACAACCCAGCCCTCTCTTCCCAACTCCCATGCCTTCCTGGGCACCAGTTTTCATTAGGTTTTAGGTTTTAGACGATTAATTTCTGACTGGGAACCACCCCAACTGGGTGGTTGGCTGGCGTCAAGTATTATTGGCAGTAGAAAAATTAGGATGACAACAAGAACCAGATTCCCAGGCTGCGGGTAGCAAGATGAGGTACATGCTCAGGCCTCCTTGGGACATCAGAGGAACACATCTGCAGCAGGCGTTACCAAGCGGCACACCTGCTGTCCACCTGTCGCCTGCGGGGCCTGGGGGTGGAGGAGAGCAGCTGGTTCGGGACTGAACTGGTAGCCGCTGCTCCTGACCTTCATCCTCAGGCCTGGCTGTGCAGCTGGGCCAGGAGGCTGGGTCCCCAGCCGCCACCCAAGGAGGAGCCCCATCATCTGGTACATCCTCCATCCCTGGGCACTGCTCTGCAGCTACAGTGGGATTAGGGGTGGAGGGGGCAGGCTCTGAAGCAAAGGCCAAGCTGACTGGGGAGACGCAATCAGGGGCCAGGCCCCCTCTCCAGCCATGCTGTTGTTTAGTCACCAAGTCGTGTCTGACTCTTTGGACTGTAGCCTGCCAGGCTTGTCTGTCCATGGGATTTCCCAGGCAAGTATACTGGAATAGGTTGCCATTTTTTTCTCCAAGGGATCTTCCTGACCCAGGAGTCGAACCCATGTTTCCCGCATTGTCAGGCAGACTCCTTACCACAGAGCCACACGGAAGCCCTTTCCAGCCACGGGGACTGTGTAATGACCCTTCAAACCCACGTGGACTCAACATGACTCCTTCCTGCCCAGGGAGCCATGACCCGTCACATTTCCACTGGCCTTTCTCCCCACAGCCAAGAGCTTTACCCTCTGCTAGCATCTCTGAGTTCTAAGGAAAGGGCAGCCTCCTGGCCCTGCCCATCTGCACCCAAGTGCCCCGCCATGTTCTGGGCCCACGCCTACATGCACTCTGGAGAGGATGCCTCCCCCGGGGGGCTGGCAGGCCGGGGCTGCCCCCTGCAGTGCTTTCCCACTCACCCCAGTGGGGGTGGCCTCCCACGAGGGGAAGGTGCATGATCTCTGACCCTCTCACAGCCCTTAAACCTCCCCATTGTCTGAAGGGTTGGTCCCAATCCAGTGTCTAGGACGGCATCGAATCCTCCACACCTTTCCACCTGCAGCACCCCTCCCACTCCCTCGGTGACAGCGCCTCTGTGCTAGGACCTGGGCTGGCCTGTTACGGTCCTTCCTCCAAGCCTCTGCTGACACGGGCCCCGCCCCTTATCCCCCCTCTCCCTACTAGACCCACCTCAGACCACCTCTTTCAAGAAGCCTCCCCTGGGGACTTCCCAGGTGGTCCAGTGGTTAAGACTCCTCACTTCCAATACGGTGGGCACGGGTCTGATCCCTGGTTATGGAACCAAAGGCCCACATGCCATGCAGCGCAGCCAAGAAATAAATAACAGGGCTCCCCTGGTGGCTTGGTAGTAAAGACTCTGCCTGCCAGTGCAGGAGACACGGGTTCGATTCCTGGTCCAGGAGGATCCCATTTGCCGAGGAGCAACTAAGCCTGTGAGCCACAACTATTGAGTCTGTGCTCTAGAGCCAGTGCTTTGCAACAAGAGAAGCCACGGGGATGA
Organism: Oreotragus oreotragus; assembly: GCA_006410675.1. Taxonomy (NCBI): domain Eukaryota; kingdom Metazoa; phylum Chordata; class Mammalia; order Artiodactyla; family Bovidae; genus Oreotragus; species Oreotragus oreotragus. Next base: position 434,061 of record SJYX01004509.1, read on the forward strand.
GAATCCCATGCACTGCAGCCAGAGCAAAGCCCTCACAGCAAGAAGACTCAGCACAGCCAGAAATAAACGAGTAAATAAAAGTGTTTTTTAAAAAGAAACAATAAATTAATTTTTTAAGAGAAAAATGAGTCTCTCCTGACTCCCTAGCCTACTGCTCTCCTTGGATTTCCACACACTACCCTGGAGGGGTATTTATCTTTCCATTTCTATCTGTGAGCTTCCGCATCAAGCTTGTGCCTTAAAAGCCCAGAACTAAAAACAGAAAAGCCCAGAGCTATCCTTCCTTCTTTTGAAACTCCCCAGATTCCCCATCCCACATCAATCCCCTCTTCTTAGAACCCCCACAGAAACTTCTCTGTGCCTTTCCTCAGAGAGTAACCACTTCTGACTTTCTATTATTTATCATGCCTATTTGTCCATCTTTTCTCCTCCAGACGGGTTGGCTCCCTGAGGGTGAAGGCCATGCTTGATTCATCTCTGCAACTGTGCAATTTCAGACTCACACATGCATGGAGTCCTTAATGAATGGTACTGAGTGAATAAATAATGCAAGGCCACTGTTTTTTCATGCCCGACAGCCAGGAGCAGACGTTGGGCTGGGAGCATTAGGCATTAGACGAGGTATGGACTGGACACAGCCCCTATACCCGGGCTTCCAGGACGGAGGACCCGTGCAGAGCCCTCCTCCCCGGGACTAAGGCTCTCCTGCTCTCTGCTCACCTGTGTCCATCAGAACGGGGCTTGTCCTCCCTCCACAACTTCTCAGCAGCCCACAAATGACCCCTCAGATTGAAAAATCAGACTCCTTGATCCCTTGGTTTTTCCAGATCGTCTGGTGAAGAATTCAAAAAGCTTTGATACTCTTACCTCTTTGAGGTGGGAATAAAGAGATTTTACTAGAGAGTCTTTATAGGCAATATCTATAACACGCCTACATCTGTTAGAGCCGCGTACTAGCAAGAAGAGGAGGACTTGTGAGCCTCCAGGGAACCAGCTGGCTTTGCTCCAGAGCCAAGCGGCGGGCTGCTTGTCCCCAGGGGCCCTGGCCCACCTCCACCGTCACTCATCGGGTACATCTCACTCCCCGTGTCCTCCCAGCACCCTTTGTTTCGCCCTCGTTGGGCTCGGTCATCCCTCTGGCCTGTGGCAATTGCACCACTGTGCAGGCTGCTCCCACCACAAACTCACACCCTGCCCCTCACCGGGGGCACAACACGGCACCATCACCCTTGTCCTCTCACACTACAGGCTATCTATTTCTCGGATGGCGCCACAGATGGGGCAGAAACAATAGAACTTGATTTTCCCCCAGTTCTGGAAGCTAGAGGTTCAAGATCAAGGTGTCAGCAGGTTTGGTTTCATTCGAGGCCTCTCTCCTTGGTCTTTTCACTGCGCGAGTCTGGAGTCTGTGTCTTAATCTTTACTTAAAAGGGCATCAGTCATGTCAGCTTGGGCCCCACCCATAGGACCTCACTTTTGAAGATTCCCTGAGAAGGGAATGGCAATCTACTCTAATATTCTTGCCTGGATAATCCCTTGGACAGAGGAGCCTCTCAGGCTACAGTCCATGGGGTCACAAAGAGGTGGACAGGACTAAGACACTAACACCTCTTTAAGGACCTCATGTCCAAATATAGCCACACCCTGAAGTACTGAGTGTTGGGGTGTTAACATAAGAATTTGAGGAGGGTATACATTCAGGCCAGAACGTGGACCTTCATGTATAGCCGCCGCCTGGTCTCAACTCCTCACTTCAGCCCACTGGCTCGCTAAGCCGAGGCCTCTCTCAGTGAACCCCTCAATCTTGTGGCCCCACCTCTTTCCCTCGGACTCAGATGTGGGGAGTCTCGTGCTAGGAGATCCCCCACCCGCCCATCTCTCTGTCTCACCACTCTTCCCTGCTCTTCTTTATCTTTCAGTGTCTTTCCCAGATCCCCTCATTCCTCTCCACTAAAACACGGCCAGGGGACTTTCCTGGTGGTCTGGTGGTTAAGACTCTGTGCTCCCAAGAAAGGGGGCATGGATTCAGTCCATGCCAGGAAACTAGATCCCACAACCACAACTAAAGATCCTCCATGCCACAACTAAGACCCGGCGCGACCAAATAAATAAATAAATTTACTAATCAATTAATTAAAGAAAACATGGCCAGAGCCCTCCTTTCCCATCCAGACCCCCCCGACTACACTGACCTAGCAGGTCACCCTGCCCTCCTTTCACTCCACCTTCAACTTCAGCCAGGCTTCTCCAGTGATTACTCAAAGTTTGCTACTCATTCCACATTTTTCTTGACCCCTCATATTCTCCCTTCTGTCCCCACCACCCCATTCAAATTGTACCCACAAAGTAAATAACCTTCAAGAGCCATTTCTGCAAAACTGGTGGGCACAGTTGATTTCTGGTCTAATTAAGTCCTGAGTGGCATGACTGTTTGTATCTGCCACGTGCTGTTCAAAGAGCATCGTGTGTAAAGAGCATCGTGTGTATCACCTCACTTAATCCTCTAACAACTCTACGACTTACTGTCCCATTTTATAGGTGAGAACACTGAGAAATGGGATGTTGAGCAACTTGCCCAAGATTGTGCATGCATGCGTGCTAAGCCACTTCAGTCGTGTCTGACTCTGCTACCCTATGGACTATAGACCACTATGCTCCTCTGTCCATGGGAATCTCCAGGCAAGAATATTCCAGTGGGTTGCCATTTCCTCCTCCTCAATAAGCTCCTTACAAAAGACAGTACAGTCCATGAGCTGCTAGACTGCATCATCAGGCCGCCTCCAGTATTCTCTGCATCTGAGGGTCCTGAGGGTTCTTTTTTGCCTGAGCCTTTCAGCTTCCATGGCTTCCAGAACACAAGGTCCCTGGGTCGAAATTTCCTCCCACTTCCCTGCCCATTCTCTCGAGGTACACATCTCTTGCCTGCCCTTAAAATACCAGGAGACCCCAGGGATCTGCAGAGCCCTCTTCTCGCCTCACTCCCATGGGCTTCCTAAATGATTCCACTTACAGGCTCCTCCACAGGGATGTTTGGCTTATGTCCACTTGCCCAGTGATCCCAGATGTCTGACATCTCAGACTTGGCAAGACTCATGCTAAAAGCCCCTCCTCCCTCTTGTGTTCTCACTGCTACATGCCTGAGCTCAGTTAGCGGTGGCACCAGCTACCCAGGCACCATGCCTTTGCCCCAATCCCTCAACTCCCAGTTGCTTTTGAACGTCCCTCCTCAATATCTCTCGAATCACTGCTTTTCTCTCTGGTCTCAGCTCTGCTGTTCTAGTTCAGTTCTTTCATTTCCACGATATCACTGCAACCTTTTAACTCTCACATTTTAATGTTTTAATTTTATTTTTTTATTGAAGTATAGTTGTTTTACAATATTGTGCCTCCAGAGTTTTAACCACCACCCAGCACTTCTCAATCACTCCCACACACACCTGTCAGTGATCCTTTTAAGGTGCGAACCCCAGCTTTTAGCTTCCAATCTCCAAACAAATGAATTACTTGATATGGCAGACAAGAGCAGGCTCTAGCTCTCCAGTCTTATACTTTGCTTCTCTGTTCATCCTTCCCTACCTTTTAGAAATATTGAACCGTCTAACTCTCACAGCACCATCTGGTACACACACACACACACAGGTGCACACACATGCACACGCAGGCACACACACAGAGCTGCTCCCTGCCCCCATACTTTGGCTCAGTCTCCTCCACCTCCTGCCTCCTCACCTTTGCTCACTCACCACTCTTACTCAGAATGAACCCTCCGCTCAGACCTCCCCTCCTTCTGGAAGGCTTCTCTGAACACAAAGGTTGATTAAGTGTTTCAACTATGTACATGTATAGAATCCCATGGATCTCAAACTCTAATTAACACTTTAGTCTTTAACTTTCACTTCATTCATTTTCTTCTGTAGCCAGTGCCTGGCACCTTGCCTGATAACACTTCTAAATGTTTGAGTTAAATTTGTGTTGGCTTTTGAGGAACTAGAGTTGCAAAAGAGTCAGGCATGACTTCGCGACTAAACAACAACAATGCCTACTTCTGCTCGTCCATCAGAATCACTATTCTGAAAAATGCCTGTGTGGACACAAATTTTAACAAAGATGCAGTGAAAAAATGGTCTGTTCAACAAATGGGGCTGGAACAAATGGATATGCATGAGTTAAAAAAAAACAAAAAAACTTCAAACCATGTCTTATATATGGAATAAACCCTCTCTCAAACTATATACAAAAATTAACACAAAATAGTGAAAGCTATATAGTCAAAGCTATGATTTTTCCAGTAGTCATATATAAATGTAGAGCTGCACCATAAAGAAGGCTGAGTGGCAAAGAACTGATCCTTTCAAACTATTGTGTGCTTTCAGACTCTTGAGAGTCCCTTGGACTGCAAGGAGATCAAACCAGTCAATCCTAAAGGGACTCAACCCTGAATATNCTCCTCCACAGGGATGTTTGGCTTATGTCCACTTGCCCAGTGATCCCAGATGTCTGACATCTCAGACTTGGCAAGACTCATGCTAAAAGCCCCTCCTCCCTCTTGTGTTCTCACTGCTACATGCCTGAGCTCAGTTAGCGGTGGCACCAGCTACCCAGGCACCATGCCTTTGCCCCAATCCCTCAACTCCCAGTTGCTTTTGAACGTCCCTCCTCAATATCTCTCGAATCACTGCTTTTCTCTCTGGTCTCAGCTCTGCTGTTCTAGTTCAGTTCTTTCATTTCCACGATATCACTGCAACCTTTTAACTCTCACATTTTAATGTTTTAATTTTATTTTTTTATTGAAGTATAGTTGTTTTACAATATTGTGCCTCCAGAGTTTTAACCACCACCCAGCACTTCTCAATCACTCCCACACACACCTGTCAGTGATCCTTTTAAGGTGCGAACCCCAGCTTTTAGCTTCCAATCTCCAAACAAATGAATTACTTGATATGGCAGACAAGAGCAGGCTCTAGCTCTCCAGTCTTATACTTTGCTTCTCTGTTCATCCTTCCCTACCTTTTAGAAATATTGAACCGTCTAACTCTCACAGCACCATCTGGTACACACACACACAGACAGGTGCACACACATGCACACATGCACACATGCACACACATGCACACATGCACACACATGCACACATGCACACATGCACACGCAGGCACACACACAGAGCTGCTCCCTGCCCCCATACTTTGGCTCAGTCTCCTCCACCTCCTGCCTCCTCACCTTTGCTCACTCACCACTCTTACTCAGAATGAACCCTCCGCTCAGACCTCCCCTCCTTCTGGAAGGCTTCTCTGAACACAAAGGTTGATTAAGTGTTTCAACTATGTACATGTATAGAATCCCATGGATCTCAAACTCTAATTAACACTTTAGTCTTTAACTTTCACTTCATTCATCTTCTTCTAGAGCCAGTGCCTGGCACCTTGCCTGATAACACTTCTAAATGTTTGAGTTAAATTTGTGTTGGCTTTTGAGGAACTAGAGTTGCAAAAGAGTCAGGCATGACTTCGCGACTAAACAACAACAATGCCTACTTCTGCTCGTCCATCAGAATCACTATTCTGAAAAATGCCTGTGTGGACACAAATTTTAACAAAGATGCAGTGAAAAAATGGTCTGTTCAACAAATGGGGCTGGAACAAATGGATATGCATGAGTTAAAAAAAAACAAAAAAACTTCAAACCATGTCTTATATATGGAATAAACCCTCTCTCAAACTATATACAAAAATTAACACAAAATAGTGAAAGCTATATAGTCAAAGCTATGATTTTTCCAGTAGTCATATATAAATGTAGAGCTGCACCATAAAGAAGGCTGAGTGGCAAAGAACTGATCCTTTCAAACTATTGTGTGCTTTCAGACTCTTGAGAGTCCCTTGGACTGCAAGGAGATCAAACCAGTCAATCCTAAAGGGACTCAACCCTGAATATGCATTGGAAGGACTGATGCTGAAGCTGAAGCTCCAATACTTTGGTCAGCTGATGAGAAGAGCTGACTCATTGGAAAAGACCCTGATGCTGGGAAAGATTGAAGGCAGGAGGAGAAGGTGATGACAGAGGATGAGATGGTTGGATGGCATCACCAACTCAATGGTCATGAGTTTGAGCAAGCTCTGGGAGATGGTGAAGGACAGGGAAGCCTGGCATGTTGCAGTCCGCGGGGTCACAGTTGGACATGACTCAGTTATTGAACAACAACAAAACAGAAAAATAACTCACAGACTTATAAAACTTCTAGAAGAAAATCTTTGTAACCCTGAATTAGAAACACATTTTTTAGACGTGACACTACAAGCAAAACCAACAAATTAAAGATGGAAAACTGAACTTTATGAAAATTTAAAATGTCTGCTCCTCAAAAGACACTGTTAGTAGAACAAAAAGATAAGCCACAGACTGGGAGAAAATATTATATGCAAAGCATATACCTGATGAAAGACTAGAATATACAAAGAACTAGAATACACAAAGAACTCTCAAAATCCAATAAGAAACCAAACAACCCAAATTTTAAAGATGAGCAAAAGATCCCTTTTCAACAGACACTCCAACAAAGCGGTTATATAGGTGGCAAATAACCTGTGAAACATACAAACATCACTAATCACTGGGGAAATACAAAGTACAACCGTAATAAGATATTGTTAGAAACCCATTAGCATAGCTAAAACTTAAAAGCTCAACTGAACCAACTTGGTGAGGAGAAACTGAACCTCGCCTATGCTACTGATGAGGCTAGAAATGGGGTATGAAAGTGAAAGTGCTAGTTGCTCAGTCATGTCTGACTCTGAAACCCCCTGGACTATAGCTTGCCAGGCTTCTCTGTCCATGGAATTCTCCAGGCAAGAATACTGGAGTGTGTAGCCATTCCCTTCTACAGGGGATCTTCCTAACTCAGGGGTTGAACCCAGATCTCCTCCATTGCAGGTGGATAATTTACTGTCTGAGCCACCAGGGAGGCCCATAGCCACCCAGAAAATCATCTTGTCAGTTTCTTAAGAAGTTAAAGATACACCTATTGTGTGATTCGGCCATTCCACTCCTAGGTATGTACCCAAAAGAAAAGAAAGCATGCTTTTACACAAACATATGTACACAAATGTTCATAATTACTTGATCCAGAACAGTCAAAGGCTGGAAACAGCCATCATCAGGTGAATGAATAAACCAGCTGTGGTCTATCCATACAATGAAATACTGCTTAGCAATAAAATGGAATGAAAGAAGCCAGACCAAAAAAGATGACATACTGTATGTTTCCATTTTTATGTATTTCTAGAAAACACAAACAAATCTGTAGTGCAGAAAGCAGATCCGTGGTTACCTGGGGATGGGGTTGGGGCTGGGGTAGAAAGGAACAGGGTGAGGAATTATAACACGGCTCCAGGAAACTTTGGGAGGGTGTTGAAAAAATTTATTATCTTGATTGTCTTTATTATCTTGCAGTTCAACCACAAAGAAGAACAAAAAATATCATTTGCAGCAACACAGATGGACCTGGAGATTGTCAAACTGGGTGAAGTCAGTCGGACAAAGACAAATTCCATGTGATATTGTTTATATGCAGAACCTTAAAGGGGGTTCAGATGAACTCATCTATAAAACAGAAACAGTTACAGATGTAGAAAACAAATTTACAGTTATCACGGGTTAAGGGGAAGGGGGGGATAAATTGGGAGATTGGGATTGACATATACACACTACTATACATAACATCGTTTTTGTTTAGTTACTATGTTGTATCTGACTTTCTTGTGACCCCATGGACTGTAGCTCACCAGGTTCCTCTGTCCATGGGATTTCTCAGGCAAGAATACTGCAGTGAGTTGCCATTTCCTTATCCAGGGGATCTTCCCAACTCAGGGATTGAACCCCTCTTCTGCATTGGCAGGCCGATTCTTAACCACTGAGCCACCAGGGAAGCCCAAATATAAAGCAGATAACTAATAAGGACCTACTGTATAGCAGAGGGAACTCTACTCAATACTCTGTAATGGCCTAAATGCGAAAATAACCTAAAAACAAATAGACGTATGTGTATATGCATGTATATGTATAACTGATTCACTTTGCTATACACCTGAAACTAATACAATATTATAAATCAACTGTACTCCAATAAAGTCAAACATACTGTCTATAAATTATGCCTCAATTTTTAAAAGATGCTTTTATGAGGAAAATACTACCATTCCTTTGGTTCCTCTCTGACTTCTCCTTCCTCTCCTCTCCACCTCAGCAAATGAAACATCTTACACTTGTTGGTCTCCGATTTCTCTGCATCTGCTCCATCCTGAGCTGCCACCATCTCTAGAGTTACCCTCAGAAATCATCAGGGTTCTCCTTCCTTGGATTTTAGAGTTCTGTAGCTCTCTGAGGTATCTGTGATTGGACCCTTTTCCTTGGCATCATCTTTCAACATCTGTGATATGACACCATGTTGATTTATACCCTGATCTCCTTCCTGCATGCCCAGTCATGTCCAACTCTTTGGGACCCCATGGGCTGTTCAGTTCAGTTCAGTTCAGTTCAGTCGCTCAGTCGTGTCCGACTCTTTGTAACCCCATGAATCGCAGCACGCCAGGCCTCCCTGTCCATCACCATCTCCTGGAGTTCACTCAGACTCACATCCATCGAGTCTGTGATGCCATCCAGCCATCTCATCCTCTGTCATCCCCTTCTCCTCCTGCCCCCAATCCCTCCCAGCATCAATGTCTTTTCCAATGAGTCAACTCTTCGCATGAGGTGGCCAAAGTACTGGAGTTTCAGCTTTAGCATCATTCCTTCCAAAGAAATCCCAGGCTTGATCTCCTTCAGAATGGATTGGTTGGATCTCCTTGCAGTCCAAGAGACTCTCAAGAGTCTTCTCCAACACCACAGTTGAAAAGCATCAATTCTTTGGCGCTCAGCTTTCTTCACAGTCCAACTTTCACATCCATACACGACCACAGGAAAAACCATAGCCTTGACTAGACAGACCTTAGTCGGCAAAGTAATGTCTCTGCTTTTGAATATACTATCTAGGTTGGTCATAACTTTTCTTCCAAGGAGTAAGCGTCTTTTAATTTCATGGCTGCAGTCACCATCTGCAGTGATTTTGGAGCCCCAAAAAATAAAGTCTGACACTGCTTCCACTGTTTCCCCATCTATTTCCCATAAAGTGATGGGACTGGATGCCATGATCTTCGTTTTCTGAATGTTGAGCTTTAAGCCAACTTTTTCGCTCTCCTCTTTCACTTTCATCAAGAGGCTTTTTAGCTCCTCTTCACTTTCTGCCATAAGGGTGGTGTCATCTGCATATCTGAGGTTATTGATATTTCTCCCGGCAATCTTGATTCCAGCTTGTGTTTCTTTCAGTCCAGCGTTTCTCATCATGTACTCTGCATATAAGTTAAATAAGCAGGGAGACAATATACAGCCTTGACGTACTCCTTTTCCTATTTGGAACCAGTCTGTTGTTCCATGTCCAGTTCTAACTGTTGCTTCCTGACCTGCATACAGATTTCTCTAGAGGCTGGTTAGGTGGTCTGGTATTCTCATCTCTTTCAGAATTTTCCACAGTTTATTGTGATCTACACAGTCAAAGGCTTTGGCTTAGTCAATAAAGCAGAAATAGATGTTTTTCTGGAACTCTCTTGCTTTTTCCATGATCCAGCAGATGCTGGCAATTTGATCTCTGGTTCCTCTGCTTTTTCTAAAACCAGCTTGAACATCAGGGAGTTCACGGTTCATGTACTGCTGAAGCCTGGCTTGGAGAATTTTGAGCATTACTTTACTAGCGTGTGAGATGAGTGCAATTGTGCGGTAGTTTGAGCACTCTTTTGCATTGCCTTTCTTTGGAATTGTTAGCTAGCCAGGTTTCTCTGTCCATGGAATTCTCCAGGAAAGAATACTGGAATGAGTTGCCATGCCCTTCTCCAGGGGATATTCCTGACCCAGGGATCAAACCCACATCTCTTATGCCTACTGCATTGGCAGGTGGGTTCTTTACCACTAGCATCACCTGGGAAGCCTAAAAGCAAATGACCACCACACAGTGGTATGTGACTGACAAAATCATATTACATTCCAGCCATAATGCACCCACAGGTGCTCACTGTGCTGGAGACTCACAGACCACGAAGACCAGGGGTCCCTGGCTCTCAAACATTTGGCCTCTCTTGGGGACGGGTGGACGTACAGAGAGAAAGAGACCTTTCCTATATGATGAAGTCAGCGGTCCCATAGAGAGAATCACAGATTTCTAAGGAAGCACAGACGGGGAAAACTATAAAGACTTCCAGGTGATGGAGGGAAGTTTTAGGGAGAACCCCCTACGTTTATGGAACACACGTATGGTGAGACCTACTACCTCCAGCCCTGTACAAGGTTCACAGGAGAGGCAACTGTGAAGGAGGACATGCGTGTCCCTGGAGAGGCCAGGCAACCAAGGGTGTTCCAGAGTGGGGAGCCCCCAAAGGCACAAGGAAGCGTGGGGTGACGGGTTCAGCTGCTGTGAGGGGCCCAAGCCCCTGAGAGGGGAGGCTGGACAAGACGACAGGAGTCTGAGCATGAAAGACCTTGTGTGTCACGGCAGGGAACTGAGACAGAACAATAGGAGGACTTTCCATAGACAATGACGTCATGACATTAGCATTTTAGAGTAATCACTCTCACAGCACAGTCGATATACCAGACAGAGAGCTGAAATGGGAGCTGAGAAGATCAGCTTGAGGGTGACTCTAGTAGCTCAACAAAGAGAAATGAGGCAGGTACTGAGGGACAGGATGATGAGGATCAGAGATGGGGCAGCACTTAAGTGGTTAAGACTCTGCTTCTAATGCAGGGGGCGTGGGTTCCACTCCTGGTGGGGGAGCTAAGATCCCACATGCCACACAGTGCAGCCAAAAATGAGAGACAGAGAGAGAGAGATGGGACAGATTCAAGTGAGATTCAGGAGACGGAATCAAGAGGGGCGGCAGAGAGGAGGGCTGGGAGGAGATGAAAAGGTCTCTGGCTTCATCTGTCATTTCAGTGGTGACATTACTGGCTTGGATGAAGAATAGGGGAGAGGGCGGTTTTGTTTTTTTCTGGAGAAGGTATAGAGAGTGTAGGGTCATATTCATTAAGTTTGCGGTACTATGTTGAGCAGCAAAGTTGCTGGAGACCCAGACCTGGAAGATCTCAGGGTTAGGATGGTGATGACAATTTGGATCTGAATAGGGTGGAGAGTAAGGAGAGGGGAGGGAAAAAGCTAAGGCCTAAGGACTCAGTATCTGGGGAGAGCATGAACTGCTGCAAGAGACGGAGTCAGAGTGGTTGGAGTGGATAGAAGTCAAGGAGAATAAGCAGTGAGAATTTCCCACGAGATCTGGCAATCAGGAGGTTGCTGGGGACATTCGCAAGAGCAATTCCTACAGAGAGGTGGGGACAGCAATCAGACGGCCGCAGGTGGAGGAGTAGTTGAGACGTGCCTGGAGTCAAGCAGCTTGTTTTCCAGAAATGGAGGGTGATCCAGGCAAGAGGTGGAGTGAATCACACTGCCCAAGGGAGGGTCTTTAATTCATTTACAGGAGAGGGGCTCAAGTGAAGGAGCCTATGGGAAGGAAAAAAACTGATAATGTCAGAAGAAAGGGACTGTCTCCAGGTCAAGACAGGAGCACATGGCACCATCCTGATGCTCAAATATGGTCATAAACCACAGAAACTCACAGTTATCACAACCACACGTTCCAGAAAGAAGGCATGGAAGACACAGGCAGCAGGAATGGTGGAGGGGGAGGGGGGCAGCTAGTCTGTCTTCTAGCGTCAGAGCTACAGGCACAACTTGAAACGCTGGCTAAAGAAACTGAACAAACAGGATAAGTTGCCCAAACTACATAATTCAAACTTGACTGCAAACTAGCTTTGAAAATGCACGGGCCTGCCTGCCTATCGCGTTTTTTCTCTCTTACTGAAATTCTGTCAGTTCACCTACGTCATTACATAGGTACATATGCCCTTCTTTCAAGAGTCCCTAATAAAGATCAACTCTCCTGTTTCCAGTGCTACAGAAGGAAACCAGTGACACAAAGGACTGGGCTGCATAGAATGGTCTGGTAAGAATGAGCACACGGATGGACCTAGAGACTGTTGTACGGAGTGAAGTAAGTCAGACACAGCCAAATAGATAATACTGCTTATGTGTGGAATCTCAAATGAACTTATGTACGAAACAGAAGTAGAGTCACAGATGTAGAAACAAACGTGGTTTCCAGGGAGTGAGAGGAGGGATAAATTGGAAGATCGGGACTGATATACACGCTGCTACCTATAGACTAGGTGGCTAATAGGGGCCCACAGGGAGCTCTACTCAGTACTGTCTACAACTCAACACTGAATATGGGAAAAGAATCTAAAAAAGAATGAATATATGTGTGTATATATATACCTGAATCACTTCGTTGTAACCTGAAACTAACATGACATAGTAAGCCAAGTATACTCCTGTAAAAATTTTAAAAATAAATTTAAAAACAGAAGAATAAAGAGGCTACTTTCTGAAGCAAGTCTTACAAAAAGGCTGGTAGGCAGGAACCTGGGGCACAGGTTACAGGCTCACCTAGGCTGGGAGTGGGACAGCAAGCTGCATTTTTAGGCTCCCTTGTTATTACAGCCCAGCCTGCTTTCTAACTCAGTGACACCCAACAGAAATAGAATGCAAGCCACATGTGCAACTTCAGATTTTCTAGTAACCACATTGAAAAACTAAACAGAAACAGGTGAAATCAGGAAATTAATTTTAATTATATATCGCGTTCAATCAAAATTTCCGAATACTACTGTTCCAACGTATCATAAACATAAAAATCACTGAGATATTTGGACTCTTGTTTTCATACTTAAGTTTCAAAATCCGGGGTGTAATTTTTAATATTTACTTATTTGGCAGGGCCGGGTCTCAGTCGCAGAATGCAAACTGTTAGTTTGGCGTGTGGAATCAAATTCCCTGATCAGGAACTGAACCTGAGCCCCTGTACTAGAAGTGTGGAGTCTCAGCCACTGGGCTACCAGGGAAGTCCCCAGAGTGTGCTTTTTTTAAGTACTTAAATTACATTATATTTTGAATTCTGGATATAACTGTATTTTCCATTTGCCAATAATAATACTTTAAAGTGAAAAACACCAAAACACAAAAGAGAATTTTCTTTTTTAATTTCAGAAAGTTTCCTTGTATTTTAACGTTTGATACTCCATTCATTTCACTAAGACAAAGACGTTCCCCCCATCCAGTGTGTATTTAATACTTACTGCTGCTGCTGCTAAGTCACTTCGGTCGTGTCCGACTCTGTGCGACCCCATAGACGGCAGCCCACCAGGCTCCCCCATCCCTGGGATTCTCTAGGCAAGAATACTGGAGTGGGTTGCCATTTCCTTCTCCAAGGCATGAAAGTGGAAAGTGAAAAGTGAAAGTGAAGCCGCTCAGTCGTGTCTGACTCTTAGCGACCCCATGGACTGCAGCCCACCAGGCTCCTCCATCCATGGGATTTTCCGGGCAAGAGGACTGGAGTGGGGTGCCATCGCTTCTGCATTCAATACTTACAGCACATCTCAATTTAAACCAGCCACTTGGCAAGCGCTCCATGGCAAGGGCTACCATGCTGGACAACGCCAGCCTACCTAATATAGATCTGGGGGCAAGGCACTGAGAGAGACTGAGCTTTGGCTTCTAGTTCCTCTGAAGGAGGCAAGATCACCACTTTCTTGAGCAAGACTGACAAAGATGGGGGGTAGTTCCAGGTGAAGGCGTAGAATAGGTGCTCGGAGATATGAATATATTTCTATTGGGACTAGTTGAAATGAAGAATGTTGGTGTGTTTCTGCAAGTGACCTCAGGGTGGGTAGATGTCAGAACTACCAAGAGTAGGAGTAATTAGGTGGGTCGGCAGGATGAGGGGGCAAACATATTGAAGGCTTTTACAGGAGCATTGTTGAAGGGGATGGGCCATGGTCTTCCCGCTTGACGGGAAAGCCAGTGAAACCAGCGAAAGTTGTCCAAATGGTTGGGCCCAGAAGGACTGAAGAATACTTAGGGTACATGGATGTGTGAACATATGGAAGAGGGTTGGCAGTGGGAGCAAGATGGTAAGAGCCGGGGCAAAGGATGCTGTTTTCAGATTGTGAGATTTTGAAATGTAAGGTTTGAGAGGCAGAAGAGGACTAGGAGTTGTCACAATCCAGAGGGGAGACAGTGGCATGGAGAGGGAGAATGTCACTGAAAGGAGGACAATGACAGTGACATTGAGAGGCGTCCCCAGAGGAGTGCAATGGCTTCCCCAGTGGCTCAGCAGTCAAAATCCGCCTGCCAAGGACTCATTTATCAATGGCTCATTTATCATCTATCTGGCCTTTAACACAAAGCAGGTGCTTCAAAAAAATTTTATGCTAAGTTTCAGGAAAGAATGAATGAAGTGAAATCAAATTATTTTTAAATATTTGAAGAGTTGGGGGAAAAAAGAGAGAGAGAAAGAGAAAGCTGATTGTTCTGGGCTGCTTAATGGGGCAGGATTAGGAGGCAGGTTTTGACTCGGTGCCTGGAAGCTTCTGGAATGTGTCCCTGGGGAGGCAGTGAATTCCCTAGCCCAGGATGTGCTCAAACAAACTGTGGAAAATTCTTAAAGAGATGGGAATATCAGACCACCTTACCTGCCTCCTAAGAAATCTGTATGCAGGTCAAGAAGCAACAGTTAGAACCGAACACGGAACAACAGACTAGTTCCAAATCGGGAAAGGAGTACGTCAAGGCTGTATATTGTCACCCTGCCTATTTAACTTATATGCAGAGTACATCACGCGAAATGCTGGGTTGGATGAAGCACAAGGTGGAATCAAGATTGCTAGGAGAAGTATCAATAACCTCATCAGATACACAGATGATACCACCCTTATGGCAGAAAGCAAAGAGGAACTAAAGAACCTCTTGATGAAAGAGGAGAGTGAAAAAGCTGGCTTAAAACCCAACATTCAAAAAACTAAGATCATGTTATCTAGTCCTATCACTTCATGGCAGATAGATGGGGAAACAATGGAAACAGTGACAGACTTTATTTTCCTGGGCTCCGAAGTCACTGCAGATGGTGACTGCAGCCATGAAATTAAAAGACACTTGCTCCTTGGAAGAAAAGCTATGACCAAACCAGACAGCATATTAAAAAGCAGAGACATTACTTTGTCAACAAAGGTCTGTCTAGTCAAAGCTATGGTTTTTCCAGTAGTCACATAGGGATGTGAGAGTTGGAACATAAAGCCGAGTGCTGAACAATTGGTGCTTTTGAACTGTGGTGTTGGAGAAGACCCATGAGAGTCCCTTGGACTGCAAGGAGATCAAATCAGTACATCCTAAAGGAAATCAGTCCTGAATATTCATTTTAAGGACTGGTGCTGAAGCTGAAGCTCCAATACTTTGGTCAACTGATGAGAAGAGCCAACTCATTGGAAAAGACACTGATGCTGGGAAAGATTGAGGGCAGGAGAAGAAGGGGGAGACAGAGGATGAGATGTTTGGATGGCATCACTGACTTGATGGACATGAGTTTGAGCACCAGGAGTTGGTGATGTTCAGGGAAGCCTGGTGTACTGCAGTCCACAGGGTTGCAAAGAGTCAGAAACAGCTGAGTGACTGAACTGAACTGAGAGGCTGTATGGTTATTTCCCTTAGGGATGCTGTGGAGAACATTCTTGCATTGGGCTGGAAGATTAGACCAGATGCCTCAAGGGTCTCCTCCAGCTTGTTCTGGGCCATTCTGCAGAGCAGAAGGACCAGGGACCATGAAAACAGCTAGACCCAGACTCAGGTCTTAAGTCTGGGACTAATTAGCTGAATGGATGTGGGCTTCCCAAGTGGCTCAGTGGTAAAAATCTGCCTGCCAATGCAGGAGACACAGGAGATGTGGGTTCGATGTCTGATCCAGGAAGATTCCCTGGAGAAGGAAATGGCAACTCACTCCGGTATTCTTGCCTGGGGAACACCGTGGACGGAGGAGCCTGGACAACTACAGTCCATGGGGTCACAAAAGAGTCAGACAAGACTTAGTCACTAAACAACAACAAAGGCAACGGCACTAGAGAGCAGGATCCACGGGCCCTGAGGACGACCAGGGCGGGAGCCAGGGTGGGAGGAGAGAAAGGCTGTGAGCCTGGAGGAAAGCCACGGATGAGACAGGCAGGTACAAGGTGAGTGGAGGCTTGTCCTGGGGAACAACGGTGGAGCGTGTTTGTGGGTTGCACTGGGGAACAGGGATTACAGCCACTTCTCTTCGGAGATGGCTGGAAGGGACGCGCGGCACTTGACAGGTTTAGGTTCTGGCAAGTGGAGAGGGCTGTGTGATGGGCTAGACATTTCCACAGAACTGCGGCTCCATGTCAAGCTGACCAGGGTGTGGAGGGAGCTCAGGAGTGGGGGTCTGAGCAGGGGTGGGGAGATCGCACAGAGCAGTGAGAGGACCCATCCCCCCTTGGATGGGTTTGGGGGTTTGTGCACAGGGCTGCAGAGGATGCGTCCTGGTGCCGTGGGACTGCCCTCAGGGCTGGACATCCTGTCTCATCTTTCTTGGTCTTCTCCACCCTGCTCAGTACAGATCCAGGTAAACATTAGGCATGTGCCTTCCAAACTTGTTAAAAGACTCACTCCTAGTATATGTTAGTTGTAGCATTTTCCAAGCTTCACCTTCTGGTCCCTCTCTTAATCCTTCATACTCCCACAGTCAACAAAAGATGACCTCTAGGGAAAAAATGACTGAACACCATCCACAGCATAACCAGAAATTACATCTACATTGCGCTGCATGCTTTGTCTCTCAGTTGTATCTGAATCAGAAGTAGCCCGCCAGGCTCCTCCGACCATGGGGATTCTCCAAGCAAGAATACTGGAGTGGGTTGCCATGCCTTCCTTCAGAGAATGTTCCCAACCTGGGGATTGAACCCAAGTCTCCCGCACTGCGGGTGGATTCTCTACCATCTGAGCTAGCAGGGAAGCCCAAGAATACTGGAGTGGGTTACCATGCCCTCCTCCAGGGGATGTTCCCAACCTGGGGATTGAACCCAAGTCTCCCACACTGCGGGTGGATTCTCTACCATCTGAGCTAGCAGGGAAGCCCAAGAATACTGGAGTAGGTAGTCTGTCCCTTCTCCAGGGGATCTTCCCGACCCAGGAACTGAACTGGGGTCTCCTGCATTGCTGGATTCTCTACCAGCTTTACTACCAGGGAAGCCCGCTTTGTTAGTACAGCCTCTATGAGGCCTCCACACACCCCATGGATATTCCCAGTTATCCCCAAGCTCTTCCTTTCTCTCCCTGGATCTCGCCATCTCCCTCTAGGCTTCCTCTGTGAAGGACGGTCCCCTGTGTTCTCCTCATCACAGGTCTATGGCGGTCCCCTGGCAGTTCTGGCTGAACCAGACACACAGTGGGGGTAGGGCAGCGTCCCGCACAGCCACACTCGAGGTTCTGTGTGCACACAATCAGGTAGGGAGAGAGAAAGAATGGGCTGGAGTTGCCCTTTGTCTTTTGTAACAGCTGCCAGTGACAGTCTCCTGGCCGAGTTATGAGATGGAGTGGAATGGAGGCAGAGGGATGGGGAGCGATGGGGGATGCTGGGAATCTTAACAACCCTAGCACGTACCAAGATGCCAGGCGAGGCCTGCTTTAACTCCGGAGGAGAGATTGAGGCCAGGCCAGCCTCCCGGATGGGGGGTATTCAATTTGATGAGCCCTTACTGAATTTCTGTCTTGATGGGGTAGATGCATTTGAGAACCCAATACCCGCAGGCACAAAGCAGCCTTGGACCCTGCTCTCAAGAGACTCATTGATTAGCTGGGGAGATGGTGGTGAGCATCAGGAAGGAGAACAGAGAGCACAAGCGATGGGCTGGGCCAACTCTGCAAGGTGAGCTCAGCTGGGCAGCCGGCGGGCGCCACCACGAGTCTCCACTGCTCCATGCCGTCTGTGACCCACCTGTCAGTCTCCATCATAAGACGTCACCACTGCTT
The DNA here is from genome assembly GCA_006410675.1 of Oreotragus oreotragus. NCBI lineage: Eukaryota > Metazoa > Chordata > Mammalia > Artiodactyla > Bovidae > Oreotragus > Oreotragus oreotragus. Next base: position 452,071 of record SJYX01004509.1, read on the forward strand.
CATGCTTCTTCCTTAAAGCTAGGGAGGGAGACCTTAAGCCATAATCCCACTGAGGGGTTCTTATCTCCACATTTTACCCAAAACTGTGGTAAACGAGGGTCACGCCCACCCAAGTCCACAATGCAGGACCTTGTCACCTCCAATAAAAAATGGCAATTGCAACAGTAGCTACAAGTCTGACCCATTTGGTTGATGCTAATTTCTCCTCCACCCAAGAAACAGGGTAGAAGAGATAAGGTGAGCGATAAGGACAGATTAGAACTGCTTTGAGTTCTTTGCAAGAAAGTGGCTAGAAAAATCCAAAGGGCCATTACTTTGATTGTTTCTACCTTGGAGTTATCAGTCTTTTTTCCCAGGAGACCAAAGCACAAGTAATAGACCTGCCTGTCCATCATCATCACCCCCGGGAAAGAGTCAGAACAGGACAGAGAAGTTTATCCAGGAGGACACGGGGTCAGAGCATCTAAGCGAGGGCCCCACATGGGAGAGGTGCTCTGTTGAACATTTGTTCACCAACTTAATTGAAAAGCATTCAGATAATCTCTCCTGTGCTCTTTTCCTAAGGTGAAAGGAGGAAATTCACACCAACAAAATGTGTCAAAATTCCAGCTCACACTGTAATGACCATTTCTGAATGGCAAGGACAGTCACTGCTCTATATGCACTGGGGAGGCTGAGTTCTAGAGTCTCCACCCAGAATGTAGGTGAGAACTCTGCTTTGCTGTCTCCTTGGCCTCTCTGAGGCCAGCACATCCCTGTCACCCCACCTCCCTCATAATCTGCTCAAGTCTCAACATTGTTTGTGCATTTCACCAAGACAAATACCTCTCGGGTCTCTCTTCCCTCAAAAACCCATACTAGGCCCCATATTTCTCCTGGAGACCAACTCACTTGTTAGCTGGGAAATCATGTGTGCTGGGCTTTGTGGAGGGACAGTGAGGACTTGATCCCCTGGAGGAGGGCATGGCAACCCACTCCAGTATTCTCGCCTGGAGAATCCCCATGGACAGAGGAGCCTGGTGGGCTACAGTCCATGGGGTCGCAAAGAGCTGGACATGCCCAAGCTCTTTGATAGGGTACATAGCACATAGTGAGGAGTTGAGGTGGCCCCTTTGGGGAAGACAAATGGCCCTGGCCACCTGGAGCCCAGAAGAGCTATCCAGGACGGGGAGGCGCGCTCTCCAGGGTAAGGGGCATCTGCCCAAGTTCTACCCCAGAATCCATTAGACCAGGTCTAGCTCTTCTGGGTAACTGGACACTGGCTGAGTTCCCTAACGAGCTGTTGCTGGCTGAAAGAGATGCTTTAGTGGCTTCTGTCAGAATATTTAAAATGTGTAGAGGGACAAGGGAAAAGACACAGCACTAACCTGCAGGAGATAAAAAGCAGTCCCATCCCAATGCCATATGCCACAGAAGTAAAAAGCTAGTAAATTTAATTTAGTATAGACCAAGCAATTACCCACTTTAAAAATTAAGGTCTGAGACCGTAAACCCAGTAAACTTCAAATCTTTATAATGAGCAGCTTAGTGAGAGCAAGCAGAAGGAGAAAGGAAGGAGGAAGAGGCAAGAAGAAAGAGGAAGGAGGAGGCAGAGAAGAAAGAGGAGGAAGGGAAGGAAGGAGGAGGAGAAAGAGACACAGGTGACAGGGAACAACAGGAGGAAAGAGGAATGGAGACGTGCTCTTCTCCAGAGAAATTTCCCCTTCTTGTGGTTTGTTGCTCAAAAGATTTAAAGTCACAATTGTACACACAGACAGGGACAAAATCTTACCCTGCAGAATAGAAAATATTCACTCCTGTTTTTTTTTCTCTCCATTCTCACAACTGCCACCATAGTTTCCAACAGGGTGTCTCAACCTCAGCACTGCTGACATTCAAGCTGGATAATTCTTTGTTGGAACGAGCGAGCCTGGGCATTGTACAAAGTTCAGCAGCATCCCTGGCCTCTAGCCACTAAATGCCAGGAACCCTCTGCTCTAGTTGTGACAACCCAACATACCTCCAGATATTGCCAAGTGTCCTGTGGTGGGAAAGAGGGAAACTGCTCCTCCCAGGTGAGAATCACTAGTTTAGAGCGCCACCACATCCCAAGTCCACTTTGATCCCTGAGAATTCTCTCTTCTTTCTGAGTTTTGCTGCTCCACCACTGTCTACTTAAAGCCACGAGACGAATTCTCCCAGAGCCCCACTTTGAGGGGCTATTCAGAGCCCCACTATTCAGAAGCACTTAAAAGCATCCAGTGTCTACCGAATGCAAAAATAATAACCGGACACCTACCATGGGTCAGGTTTTGTTCTGAACACTGGAAATAGACTGGTAAACAAGACAGAGACCCAGACTTGAGGATCTTATGTTCTGGTCGGGGAAGGCAGACAAAGATTGTGTAAAGAAAGAAATATAGGGTAATTTCAGATAGCAACAAGTGCTGTGAAAAATAGGATCTCAGGGGAGTATAATGAGGGGAAATGGTCAGGGAAAGTGAATCTGTAAAGAGGCATCATCTGAGCAGACACAGAAATGATGAGGAGGAAGAAGCCAGTGGGGAGAGAGAAAAATATTCCAAGTTGAAGGAACGGAAAATAGCTTGGCAGGAACTGGAGTGCAGTGGTTGGAGTATAGTGAATGCAGAGAAGCAGGGAGGATAAAGAGGGGGACAGAGACAGCCTATTGCCTCCTGGGTCATGATGAGAAGTTTCATTTTATTCCACTTGCAATGGGAAATCACCAGACAGTTATAAACAGAGCCCAGTTCCCTAACTTAACTCTAAGGCTTCATAATCTAACCTGTAACCCACTCTACCCTCCTTAAACTGCCTCTCCTCCTTATATAAAGCAAAGAGTGTATCCATTTCCCCCAAAGCATGTTACAACACTCTGCCTGGTCCCGCTCCCAGAGTTTCTGACTGGGGGTACGGGACTGGGGGGGTGGGCTTCCCAGGTGGCACTAGTGGTAAAGAACCCACCTGCCAATGCAGGAGACACGAGAGATGTGGGTTCAATCCCTGGATTGGGAAGATCCCCTGGAAGACAGCATGGCAACCCACTCTAGTACTCTTGCCTGGAGAATCCCATGGACAGAGGAGCCTGGGGGCTACAGTCCATGGGGGTGCAAAGAGTTGGACATGACTGAAGCGACTTAGCATGAACGCACAGGTCTGGGGAGATGCCCAAGAATTTTCACTTCTAACAAATTACCAGGAGCTGCTGACACTGCTAATCCAGGGACCACACTTTGAGGAGCATTCTCTGAACACACCTGACTGCTTCTAAGATGTCCTCAACCATGCTATTTTCATGCAGAGATAACCACATGGTATCCCTCCTCTGCAACTGCTGTGTATCGAAATCTCAGCCATTTTTCAAGGTCTGACTCAAAGACAGTCTCACACGTACTTTCAAGGATCACCCGAGGCAAATGCACTCCCTCTGTCCATCCATCATTCGGACACCATCTGTAAGTGGTCCACAGTACACATACTGGTGTGAGAGCCTCGATTTCCCTCTAAACCATGGCTTCTTCCAGAGCAACATCCTCATCTTAATAAACCAATTTAGAATCCCCCTCTCTTTTCTGTTTTGAATGAAGTGAGCTATAATTAAATCAATTACTTATAAAATCACTAAANGTGAGAACTCTGCTTTGCTGTCTCCTCGGCCTCTCTGAGGCCAGCACATCCCTGTCACCCCACCTCCCTCATAATCTGCTCAAGTCTCAACATTGTTTGTGCATTTCACCAAGACAAATACCTCTCGGGTCTCTCTTCCCTCAAAAACCCATACTAGGCCCCATATTTCTCCTGGAGACCAACTCACTTGTTAGCTGGGAAATCATGTGTGCTGGGCTTTGTGGAGGGACAGTGAGGACTTGATCCCCTGGAGGAGGGCATGGCAACCCACTCCAGTATTCTCGCCTGGAGAATCCCCATGGACAGAGGAGCCTGGTGGGCTACAGTCCATGGGGTTGCAAAGAGCTGGACATGCCCAAGCTCTTTGATAGGGTACATAGCACATAGTGAGGAGTTGAGGTGGCCCCTTTGGGGAAGACAAATGGCCCTGGCCACCTGGAGCCCAGAAGAGCTATCCAGGACGGGGAGGGGAGCTCTCCAGGGTAAGGGGCATCTGCCCAAGTTCTACCCCAGAATCCATTAGACCAGGTCTAGCTCTTCTGGGTAACTGGACACTGGCTGAGTTCCCTAACGAGCTGTTGCTGGCTGAAAGAGATGCTTTAGTGGCTTCTGTCAGAATATTTAAAATGTGTAGAGGGACAAGGGAAAAGACACAGCACTAACCTGCAGGAGATAAAAAGCAGTCCCATCCCAATGCCATATGCCACAGAAGTAAAAAGCTAGTAAATTTAATTTAGTATAGACCAAGCAATTACCCACTTTAAAAATTAAGGTCTGAGACCGTAAACCCAGTAAACTTCAAATCTTTATAATGAGCAGCTTAGTGAGAGCAAGCAGAAGGAGAAAGGAAGGAGGAAGAGGCAAGAAGAAAGAGGAAGGAGGAGGCAGAGAAGAAAGAGGAGGAAGGGAAGGAAGGAGGAGGAGAAAGAGACACAGGCGACAGGGAACAACAGGAGGAAAGAGGAATGGAGACGTGCTCTTCTCCAGAGAAATTTCCCCTTCTTGTGGTTTGTTGCTCAAAAGATTTAAAGTCACAATTGTACACACAGACGGGGACAAAATCTTACCCTGCAGAATAGAAAATATTCACTCCTGTCTTTTTTTCTCTCCATTCTCACAACTGCCACCATAGTTTCCAACAGGGTGTCTCAACCTCAGCACTGCTGACATTCAAGCTGGATAATTCTTTGTTGGAACGAGCGAGCCTGGGCATTGTACAAAGTTCAGCAGCATCCCTGGCCTCTAGCCACTAAATGCCAGGAACCCTCTGCTCTAGTTGTGACAACCCAACATACCTCCAGATATTGCCAAGTGTCCTGTGGTGGGAAAGAGGGAAACTGCTCCTCCCAGGTGAGAATCACTAGTTTAGAGCGCCACCACATCCCAAGTCCACTTTGATCCCTGAGAATTCTCTCTTCTTTCTGAGTTTTGCTGCTCCACCACTGTCTACTTAAAGCCACGAGACAAATTCTCCCAGAGCCCCACTTTGAGGGGCTATTCAGAGCCCCACTATTCAGAAGCACTTAAAAGCATCCAGTGTCTACCGAATGCAAAAATAATAACCGGACACCTACCATGGGTCAGGTTTTGTTCTGAACACTGGAAATAGACTGGTAAACAAGACAGAGACCCAGACTTGAGGATCTTATGTTCTGGTCGGGGAAGGCAGACAAAGATTGTGTAAAGAAAGAAATATAGGGTAATTTCAGATAGCAACAAGTGCTGTGAAAAATAGGATCTCAGGGGAGTATAATGAGGGGAAATGGTCAGGGAAAGTGAATCTGTAAAGAGGCATCATCTGAGCAGACACAGAAATGATGAGGAGGAAGAAGCCAGTGGGGAGAGAGAAAAATATTCCAAGTTGAAGGAACGGAAAATAGCTTGGCAGGAATTGGAGTGCAGTGGTTGGAGTATAGTGAATGCAGAGAAGCAGGGAGGATAAAGAGGGGAACAGAGACAGCCTATTGCCTCCTGGGTCATGATGAGAAGTTTCATTTTATTCCACTTGCAATGGGAAATCACCAGACAGTTATAAACAGAGCCCAGTTCCCTAACTTAACTCTAAGGCTTCATAATCTAACCTGTAACCCACTCTACCCTCCTTAAACTGCCTCTCCTCCTTATATAAAGCAAAGAGTGTATCCATCTCCCCCAAAGCATGTTACAACACTCTGCCTGGTCCCGCTCCCAGAGTTTCTGACTGGGGGTACGGGACTGGGGGGGTGGGCTTCCCAGGTGGCACTAGTGGTAAAGAACCCACCTGCCAATGCAGGAGACACGAGAGATGTGGGTTCAATCCCTGGATCGGGAAGATCCCCTGGAAGACAGCATGGCAACCCACTCTAGTACTCTTGCCTGGAGAATCCCATGGACAGAGGAGCCTGGGGGCTACAGTCCATGGGGGTGCAAAGAGTTGGACATGACTGAAGCGACTTAGCATGAACGCACAGGTCTGGGGAGATGCCCAAGAATTTTCACTTCTAACAAATTACCAGGAGCTGCTGACACTGCTAATCCAGGGACCACACTTTGAGGAGCATTCTCTGAACACACCTGACTGCTTCTAAGATGTCCTCAACCATGCTATTTTCATGCAGAGATAACCACATGGTATCCCTCCTCTGCAACTGCTGTGTATCGAAATCTCAGCCATTTTTCAAGGTCTGACTCAAAGACAGTCTCACACGTACTTTCAAGGATCACCCGAGGCAAATGCACTCCCTCTGTCCATCCATCATTCGGACACCATCTGTAAGTGGTCCACAGTACACATACTGGTGTGAGAGCCTCGATTTCCCTCTAAACCATGGCTTCTTCCAGAGCAACATCCTCATCTTAATAAACCAATTTAGAATCCCCCTCTCTTTTCTGTTTTGAATGAAGTGAGCTATAATTAAATCAATTACTTATAAAATCACTAAACTGTGTCTTCTTTTTTTTTAACCTCACATTTATTTGGATGACTATTATGAAAAACAAAAACAAATCCCCCCCCCCCCAAAATAACAAATAACAGGTGTTGGCAAGGTTGTAGAGAAACCGAAATGCTTGTGTACTGCTGGAGGGAACGTAAAATGGTGTAGCTGCTATGTAAAACAGTATGGTGATTCCTCAAAAAGGTAAAAATAGAGTTACCATATGATCCAGCAATTCCACGCCTGGGTATATATCCAGGAGGATTGAAAATAGTGTCTCAAGGAGGTATCTGTACATCCATGGTCATAGCAGTGTTACTCACAATTGCTAAAACATGACAGCAACCCAAGCGTCCGTCAACAGATGAATGGATAGACAAAAAGTGATATATTGGTATAGATAATATTCCTTTGCATAAACAAATATTGTCCCCCACCTTAAAAAGAATGAAATTCTAAGAGATGTTACAACATGGATGAACCATAAGGAAATTATGCTAAGTGAGAGAAGCCAGAAACAGAAAGATAAGTACTGTATGACTCCCCTTATATGGGATATCTTAAGTATCCAAATTTATAAAGACAGAAAGTATAAAGATGTCTGTCAGAGGCTGGGGGTGGCCGGAAATGGGCAGTTAACATTCAGTGGGTATAGTGCTCCAGTTCTGCAACGTGAGAAAAGTCCTGGAGACAGATGGTGGCAACAGTAGCAAAACACTGTGAATATACTTCATGTCACACACTCTCCACTGACAAATGATTAATATGGTAAATTTTATGTTATACATCTCACCACAATTAAAAATAATTTTAATGCAAAAATTGTGTCTTCTACTATTTGCCACTCACTTTACGTGGACCATAGCCCTCCAGGCTCCTCTGTCCATGAGATTCTCCAGGAAAGGATACTAGAGAGGGTTGCCATGCCCTCCTCCCGGGACTCTTCCTGAGCCAGGAGTTGAACCATAGACTTTTGTCTCCTGCATTGGCAGGCAGGTTCTCTACCACTAGCGCCACCTGGGAAGCCCTTACAGTTTGCAAAGCACCTTCACACATCTTATCTCATTCACACTTTTTAATAATCTAGGATGCTTTTGAACCATGCTATTGGAGAAGACTCTTGAGAGTCTTGGACTGCAAGGAGATCAAACCAGTCAATCCTAAAGAAAACCAATCCTGAATATACATTGGGAGGACTGATGCTGAAGTTGCTATGCTTTGGCCACCTGATGTGAAGAGACGACTCATCGGAAAAGACGTGATGCTGGGAAAGAGTGAAGGCAGGAGGAGAAGGGAACGACAGAGGATGAGATGGTTGGATGGCATCACCGACTCAACGGACATGAGTTTGAGCAAAGTCCGGGAGATGGCGAAGGACAGGGAGCCCTGGCATGCTGCAGTCCATGGGGTCCCAAAGAGTCAGCCATGACTAAGCGACTGAACAGCAGCAAAAGGGGATAATAGGAAAATATCAGCATTTCCATTTTATAAATGAGTATTCAGAAGCCCAGAAAGATTAAACCAACTCAAGGACTCACAGCTGAATGTGTTGAGGGATTAAAACTAAAAATGAGATCCTTTACTACCAATATTCTGTTCGGTACATTCCAATGGTTTTCCTAGAATGTTCTGTGTAATAAATCACCCCTTTATAGGGGGTGCAGTGCTGCACGGCTTTCAGGATCTTAACAAGGAGTCCTAACCACTGGACCACCAGAGAATTTCTTAAATCACCTCTTAAGTGCTAAGTGATGAATACATACTAGCTGTTTGGTTGGGAGAAATGAAAGAAAGCACAGAGGGAGGAAGGGAGAGAAGGAGTTATTTCATTTGAGGAAGATACCTCTCTCATGTCTTAGGGAAAGAGGGGAAACCAGTATTTGCTGGATGCTTCTGTGTCCATGGCAGTTTGTACTTTTTTGGGAGGGGTATGTATGGAGAAGGCAATGGCACCCCACTCCAGTACTCTTGCCTGGAAAATCCCATGGACGGAGGAGCCTGGTGGGCTGCAGCCCATGGGGTTGCAAAGAGTCGGACACGACTGAGTGACTACTTTCACTTTTCACTTTCCTGCATTGGAGAAGGAAATGGCAACCCACTCTAGTGTTCTTGCCTGGAGAATCCCAGGGATGGTGGAGTCTGGTGGGCTGCCATCTCTGGGGTCGCACAGGGTCGGACACGACTGAAGCGACTTAGCAGTAGCAGCATATATATATATATATTTTTTTTCTCTTGACTTTTACACACCACAATCCAATATGTGGGTAATATTTTTATTATTTTTCAAAATGATTATTATCAATATTATTTTAATTTACAGATGATGATAAAGAAATCCAAGTGCCTAAACCACCTGACCACTTTCGCTTCTACTCTGAATCCAGGCCCCAGCTCCCACTACTGGAAACACAGCCGCCTCCACTTCTAGAATGATCTGGTTAACAGCACATTCTTGCCCTTGACTAATAGTCAACGGGTTACTTATCCAACTTACTCTCTTCTTCCTCCACCACTCTAACCAGGGCATTTGCAGTTTAAAAAGACACTTCGTTGAAATGCTCCCTCTCCATGGGCCCACTGCGTAGCCCACTCTGCTTGGGCTCTCAGGGTGAGGAGAGACCAGGACTGTGGACATTCTTCTTCACTCTCCCTTGCTCCTGGCTCACACAGGACTGAATACCACCTCCTGCAAGAGAGGTTGGCTACTCCTCCCTATCACAGGTCTCACGCCCTCCTGGGGTCTCCGCAGGGGACAGGGGAGAATCATGCCTGGTCACTCACCCCTCTGTCCCAGCCCTTCCCCTCCCCCATGAAGGCACACACAGTGGAGGTCATGGGGCAAACCAGCACCTTCCATTCCTGGGCCTAACAGACAAGCAGTAGAGACGCATCGCACCAAGGGCAGGACTGCCGGCCAAGATTCCCAGGAGCCCACTCTCTCAGCTCATCAAGGCATCCCACTTTGGCTGCCCCAGTCAAAGGCAACATCAGCCCGCCCTGTCATAAGAACCTGGAAGGCTCTAAGTCTCCTTGATTTGAAGCAAGGGCTCACTGACCCCTGTATAATGGACTTGGCTGCAGATGTGGTCCAGCCCCTGATTTTCCATAAGACTCTGTCCTTTAGTAAGCTTTCATTCCTCAGCATTCAGAACTGATTAGTCTACCAAATATTAACCCACTCCATGAATCTGATGGTAATGAGGTCAACTTTTGCTATATTTATAATTAACGCTGGCAGACCCAAAGGGTAATTTAGTATTTGAAAAGGTTGATTTTCAAACTTTATGTCAGGAGACATGTTGCCAAATACAGCCTGATAACTGCATCATTAAATAAGGACTCGAGTCTTTATTTAAAATCACGTTCATCTCATCCCTGTCTATAAAACATAAGGATGTGTAAAGAGTCAGTCTCGAATCTTCAAAAAAATTTATCCTTCTTGTTTTTTTTCCCCAATCAGTCGTCCTGGTGTCTGTGTGTTTGCTGGGGGTCCAATCCTGTCTCTCTCAGACATTTAAAAACCCCTGCCCAACAAAAGGACATTCATCATTCAGGAAGGCTCTACCTCTTGCCAACAGTGCAAGCAGTGAGAATGCAAGATGGACATATTCATGGTCTCTGCCCTCAAGGAAGGGGCTTCCCAGGTGGTGCTAGTGGCAAAGAACCCATCTGCCAATGCAGGAGATGTAAGAAATGTGAGTTCGACCCCTGGACTGGGAAGATCCCCTGGAGGAGGGCATGGCAACCCACTCCAGTATTCTTGCCTGGAGAATCCCATGGACAGAAGAGCTTGGCGGGTACAGTCCATAGGGTCACACAGCCGGACAGACTAACACTTTCACCCTCTCTCTCTCACAGACACACCCCTGCCCTGGGAAAGTGCTATGTTGTGAGCAATCCTATGGAGAGAACCGCATGACCAGGCGCTGAAGTGTCTGGCCAACAGCCAGCAAGGAATCAAGGTCTGACCACAACCACGAATGAGCTTAACAGACGACTGCAGCCATGGTCAACACCTTGACTGCAGCCCCATGAGAGACTCTGAGCCAGATCCATCCAGCCAGGCAGCCCCTGGCTGCCTGACCCTCAGAAGCCGTGTGAGATGATAAACACTGCTTCAAGCCACTAAGTTTGGGGTAATCTGGTATGCAGGGGTAGATCATTTATATCGCCTCATTCCCCTCCAAGGGCATCTAGCAACCTCCCACCTTTGAGACAGAGACTGGAGTCCTGAAGGAGGCGGTCCCTTCCATAAAAGAGAGGTTCCAGATGAGGTCAGGAAAGAAGGAAGGGGAACTCCAGCCTCCCAGGAGGTCAGCTTCCTGTTGAGGTGGGACGGACATTGGATAGCACTCTCTCCAGCTCTTGCAGCTCCCGCAGCCTGGCGCTCTGACCCACACGGATCCCAGAGGCACAGCAGAGATGTGAGCATGCAGCCTGTTGCCTGTTTTACTGCTTCCTCCACCACTTACTTCATGAGCTCAGAGGGGACTGTGAGCACAGCAACAAGAGAACAGAGGATTCAGGGAAGGCTCAGCTCCTGCTGGAACAACTCTCAGAGGCTGGCCTTTCTCTGTCATGTTTATGAAGTGTTATTAACGCTTTTAAGCCTTGGTGCCCAGGTTCACAGTCAAACCCAGGTGCCTGCTCAGGGAAGTCCGCCTGGCCCACCATCACACCATGCAGCCTACCCAGGGGGCCCGAGTGCCAGCAGTGGTGAAAGAAGCCGAGCCTGACCCTAACAACACTATTTAATTAATTATTGGCATATAATTGACATATTGCATTATGTAAGTTTGCCTATTGCCTCCTGGGTCATGATGAGAAGTTTCATTTTATTCCACTTGCAATGGGAAATCACCAGACAGTTATAAACAGAGCCCAGTTCCCTAACTTAACTCTAAGGCTTCATAATCTAACCTGTAACCCACTCTACCCTCCTTAAACTGCCTCTCCTCCTTATATAAAGCAAAGAGTGTATCCATCTCCCCCAAAGCATGTTACAACACTCTGCCTGGTCCCGCTCCCAGAGTTTCTGACTGGGGGTACGGGACTGGGGGGGTGGGCTTCCCAGGTGGCACTAGTGGTAAAGAACCCACCTGCCAATGCAGGAGACACGAGAGATGTGGGTTCAATCCCTGGATCGGGAAGATCCCCTGGAAGACAGCATGGCAACCCACTCTAGTACTCTTGCCTGGAGAATCCCATGGACAGAGGAGCCTGGGGGCTACAGTCCATGGGGGTGCAAAGAGTTGGACATGACTGAAGCGACTTAGCATGAACGCACAGGTCTGGGGAGATGCCCAAGAATTTTCACTTCTAACAAATTACCAGGAGCTGCTGACACTGCTAATCCAGGGACCACACTTTGAGGAGCATTCTCTGAACACACCTGACTGCTTCTAAGATGTCCTCAACCATGCTATTTTCATGCAGAGATAACCACATGGTATCCCTCCTCTGCAACTGCTGTGTATCGAAATCTCAGCCATTTTTCAAGGTCTGACTCAAAGACAGTCTCACACGTACTTTCAAGGATCACCCGAGGCAAATGCACTCCCTCTGTCCATCCATCATTCGGACACCATCTGTAAGTGGTCCACAGTACACATACTGGTGTGAGAGCCTCGATTTCCCTCTAAACCATGGCTTCTTCCAGAGCAACATCCTCATCTTAATAAACCAATTTAGAATCCCCCTCTCTTTTCTGTTTTGAATGAAGTGAGCTATAATTAAATCAATTACTTATAAAATCACTAAACTGTGTCTTCTTTTTTTTTAACCTCACATTTATTTGGATGACTATTATGAAAAACAAAAACAAATCCCCCCCCCCCCAAAATAACAAATAACAGGTGTTGGCAAGGTTGTAGAGAAACCGAAATGCTTGTGTACTGCTGGAGGGAACGTAAAATGGTGTAGCTGCTATGTAAAACAGTATGGTGATTCCTCAAAAAGGTAAAAATAGAGTTACCATATGATCCAGCAATTCCACGCCTGGGTATATATCCAGGAGGATTGAAAATAGTGTCTCAAGGAGGTATCTGTACATCCATGGTCATAGCAGTGTTACTCACAATTGCTAAAACATGACAGCAACCCAAGCGTCCGTCAACAGATGAATGGATAGACAAAAAGTGATATATTGGTATAGATAATATTCCTTTGCATAAACAAATATTGTCCCCCACCTTAAAAAGAATGAAATTCTAAGAGATGTTACAACATGGATGAACCATAAGGAAATTATGCTAAGTGAGAGAAGCCAGAAACAGAAAGATAAGTACTGTATGACTCCCCTTATATGGGATATCTTAAGTATCCAAATTTATAAAGACAGAAAGTATAAAGATGTCTGTCAGAGGCTGGGGGTGGCCGGAAATGGGCAGTTAACATTCAGTGGGTATAGTGCTCCAGTTCTGCAACGTGAGAAAAGTCCTGGAGACAGATGGTGGCAACAGTAGCAAAACACTGTGAATGTACTTCATGTCACACACTCTCCACTGACAAATGATTAATATGGTAAATTTTATGTTATACATCTCACCACAATTAAAAATAATTTTAATGCAAAAATTGTGTCTTCTACTATTTGCCACTCACTTTACGTGGACCATAGCCCTCCAGGCTCCTCTGTCCATGAGATTCTCCAGGAAAGGATACTAGAGAGGGTTGCCATGCCCTCCTCCCGGGACTCTTCCTGAGCCAGGAGTTGAACCATAGACTTTTGTCTCCTGCATTGGCAGGCAGGTTCTCTACCACTAGCGCCACCTGGGAAGCCCTTACAGTTTGCAAAGCACCTTCACACATCTTATCTCATTCACACTTTTTAATAATCTAGGATGCTTTTGAACCATGCTATTGGAGAAGACTCTTGAGAGTCTTGGACTGCAAGGAGATCAAACCAGTCAATCCTAAAGAAAACCAATCCTGAATATACATTGGGAGGACTGATGCTGAAGTTGCTATGCTTTGGCCACCTGATGTGAAGAGACGACTCATCGGAAAAGACGTGATGCTGGGAAAGAGTGAAGGCAGGAGGAGAAGGGAACGACAGAGGATGAGATGGTTGGATGGCATCACCGACTCAACGGACATGAGTTTGAGCAAAGTCCGGGAGATGGCGAAGGACAGGGAGCCCTGGCATGCTGCAGTCCATGGGGTCCCAAAGAGTCAGCCATGACTAAGCGACTGAACAGCAGCAAAAGGGGATAATAGGAAAATATCAGCATTTCCATTTTATAAATGAGTATTCAGAAGCCCAGAAAGATTAAACCAACTCAAGGACTCACAGCTGAATGTGTTGAGGGATTAAAACTAAAAATGAGATCCTTTACTACCAATATTCTGTTCGGTACATTCCAATGGTTTTCCTAGAATGTTCTGTGTAATAAATCACCCCTTTATAGGGGGTGCAGTGCTGCACGGCTTTCAGGATCTTAACAAGGAGTCCTAACCACTGGACCACCAGAGAATTTCTTAAATCACCTCTTAAGTGCTAAGTGATGAATACATACTAGCTGTTTGGTTGGGAGAAATGAAAGAAAGCACAGAGGGAGGAAGGGAGAGAAGGAGTTATTTCATTTGAGGAAGATACCTCTCTCATGTCTTAGGGAAAGAGGGGAAACCAGTATTTGCTGGATGCTTCTGTGTCCATGGCAGTTTGTACTTTTTTGGGGGGGGTTATCACCTCTTAAGTGCTAAGTGATGAATACATACTAGCTGTTTGGTTGGGAGAAATGAAAGAAAGCACAGAGGGAGGAAGGGAGAGAAGGAGTTATTTCATTTGAGGAAGATACCTCTCTCATGTCTTAGGGAAAGAGGGGAAACCAGTATTTGCTGGATGCTTCTGTGTCCATGGCAGTTTGTACTTTTTTGGGAGGGGTATGTATGGAGAAGGCAATGGCACCCCACTCCAGTACTCTTGCCTGGAAAATCCCATGGACGGAGGAGCCTGGTGGGCTGCAGCCCATGGGGTTGCAAAGAGTCGGACACGACTGAGTGACTACTTTCACTTTTCACTTTCCTGCATTGGAGAAGGAAATGGCAACCCACTCTAGTGTTCTTGCCTGGAGAATCCCAGGGATGGTGGAGTCTGGTGGGCTGCCATCTCTGGGGTCGCACAGGGTCGGACACGACTGAAGCGACTTAGCAGTAGCAGCATATATATATATATATTTTTTTTCTCTTGACTTTTACACACCACAATCCAATATGTGGGTAATATTTTTATTATTTTTCAAAATGATTATTATCAATATTATTTTAATTTACAGATGATGATAAAGAAATCCAAGTGCCTAAACCACCTGACCACTTTCGCTTCTACTCTGAATCCAGGCCCCAGCTCCCACTACTGGAAACACAGCCGCCTCCACTTCTAGAATGATCTGGTTAACAGCACATTCTTGCCCTTGACTAATAGTCAACGGGTTACTTATCCAACTTACTCTCTTCTTCCTCCACCACTCTAACCAGGGCATTTGCAGTTTAAAAAGACACTTCGTTGAAATGCTCCCTCTCCATGGGCCCACTGCGTAGCCCACTCTGCTTGGGCTCTCAGGGTGAGGAGAGACCAGGACTGTGGACATTCTTCTTCACTCTCCCTTGCTCCTGGCTCACACAGGACTGAATACCACCTCCTGCAAGAGAGGTTGGCTACTCCTCCCTATCACAGGTCTCACGCCCTCCTGGGGTCTCCGCAGGGGACAGGGGAGAATCATGCCTGGTCACTCACCCCTCTGTCCCAGCCCTTCCCCTCCCCCATGAAGGCACACACAGTGGAGGTCATGGGGCAAACCAGCACCTTCCATTCCTGGGCCTAACAGACAAGCAGTAGAGACGCATCGCACCAAGGGCAGGACTGCCGGCCAGGATTCCCAGGAGCCCACTCTCTCAGCTCATCAAGGCATCCCACTTTGGCTGCCCCAGTCAAAGGCAACATCAGCCCGCCCTGTCATAAGAACCTGGAAGGCTCTAAGTCTCCTTGATTTGAAGCAAGGGCTCACTGACCCCTGTATAATGGACTTGGCTGCAGATGTGGTCCAGCCCCTGATTTTCCATCAGACTCTGTCCTTTAGTAAGCTTTCATTCCTCAGCATTCAGAACTGATTAGTCTACCAAATATTAACCCACTCCATGAATCTGATGGTAATGAGGTCAACTTTTGCTATATTTATAATTAACGCTGGCAGACCCAAAGGGTAATTTAGTATTTGAAAAGGTTGATTTTCAAACTTTATGTCAGGAGACATGTTGCCAAATACAGCCTGATAACTGCATCATTAAATAAGGACTCGAGTCTTTATTTAAAATCACATTCATCTCATCCCTGTCTCACTGACCCCTGTATAATGGACTTGGCTGCAGATGTGGTCCAGCCCCTGATTTTCCATCAGACTCTGTCCTTTAGTAAGCTTTCATTCCTCAGCATTCAGAACTGATTAGTCTACCAAATATTAACCCACTCCATGAATCTGATGGTAATGAGGTCAACTTTTGCTATATTTATAATTAACGCTGGCAGACCCAAAGGGTAATTTAGTATTTGAAAAGGTTGATTTTCAAACTTTATGTCAGGAGACATGTTGCCAAATACAGCCTGATAACTGCATCATTAAATAAGGACTCGAGTCTTTATTTAAAATCACGTTCATCTCATCCCTGTCTATAAAACATAAGGATGTGTAAAGAGTCAGTCTCGAATCTTCAAAAAAATTTATCCTTCTTGTTTTTTTTCCCCAATCAGTCGTCCTGGTGTCTGTGTGTTTGCTGGGGGTCCAATCCTGTCTCTCTCAGACATTTAAAAACCCCTGCCCAACAAAAGGACATTCATCATTCAGGAAGGCTCTACCTCTTGCCAACAGTGCAAGCAGTGAGAATGCAAGATGGACATATTCATGGTCTCTGCCCTCAAGGAAGGGGCTTCCCAGGTGGTGCTAGTGGCAAAGAACCCATCTGCCAATGCAGGAGATGTAAGAAATGTGAGTTCGACCCCTGGACTGGGAAGATCCCCTGGAGGAGGGCATGGCAACCCACTCCAGTATTCTTGCCTGGAGAATCCCATGGACAGAGGAGCTTGGCGGGTACAGTCCATAGGGTCACACAGCCGGACAGACTAACACTTTCACCCTCTCTCTCTCACAGACACACCCCTGCCCTGGGAAAGTGCTATGTTGTGAGCAATCCTATGGAGAGAACCGCATGACCAGGCGCTGAAGTGTCTGGCCAACAGCCAGCAAGGAATCAAGGTCTGACCACAACCACGAATGAGCTTAACAGACGACTGCAGCCATGGTCAACACCTTGACTGCAGCCCCATGAGAGACTCTGAGCCAGATCCATCCAGCCAGGCAGCCCCTGGCTGCCTGACCCTCAGAAGCCGTGTGAGATGATAAACACTGCTTCAAGCCACTAAGTTTGGGGTAATCTGGTATGCAGGGGTAGATCATTTATATCGCCTCATTCCCCTCCAAGGGCATCTAGCAACCTCCCACCTTTGAGACAGAGACTGGAGTCCTGAAGGAGGCGGTCCCTTCCGTAAAAGAGAGGTTCCAGATGAGGTCAGGAAAGAAGGAAGGGGAACTCCAGCCTCCCAGGAGGTCAGCTTCCTGTTGAGGTGGGACGGACATTGGATAGTACTCTCTCCAGCTCTTGCAGCTCCCGCAGCCTGGCGCCCTGACCCACACGGATCCCAGAGGCACAGCAGAGATGTGAGCATGCAGCCTGTTGCCTGTTTTACTGCTTCCTCCACCACTTACTTCATGAGCTCAGAGGGGACTGTGAGCACAGCAACAAGAGAACAGAGGATTCAGGGAAGGCTCAGCTCCTGCTGGAACAACTCTCAGAGGCTGGCCTTTCTCTGTCATGTTTATGAAGTGTTATTAACGCTTTTAAGCCTTGGTGCCCAGGTTCACAGTCAAACCCAGGTGCCTGCTCAGGGAAGTCCGCCTGGCCCACCATCACACCATGCAGCCTACCCAGGGGGCCCGAGTGCCAGCAGTGGTGAAAGAAGCCGAGCCTGACCCTAACAACACTATTTAATTAATTATTGGCATATAATTGACATATTGCATTATGTAAGTTTAAGGCACACAAGATGTTGGTTTCATACATTGATAGCTGAAAGTGTGACCACCACTGTGGCTAACACCTCGATCATATCACAAAATCATCATTCTTTTCCGTGGTGAGCACATGAAGATCCAGTCTCTCAGCAGATTTAAAGTTTACAGGATATATGGTTGACTACAATCACTGTGCTGTGCATTAGATCCTCAGGTCCCGAGGACAATAATAAAATCAGCTCACAAACACCCCAAGAGGGTACAGCGTGGGGGTGGGGAGACCCTAGGCCCGGGAGTCAAGCACCCCCAAACTCCAGTTTCAGCTCCACCTTGAACTTTTGCCCTCGGGCAAGTTACTTGGTTTGATTGACCCACCTGTTCTCACTGGGGTCGTCATGGGCTTAAATGAGCAGCTGCACAGCAAGTGCCCACCGCAGGGTCTAGAATACAGCAGGTGCTTGCTGAAGGCCTTCCCCATCCCAGGATGATAGGTGAAAGCCTTCTCCTACCCCCTCCCACTCCAACCAGTGCACTGGAAATTCCCTTTTCTGTGCTCCATGCATATATTGAGTATCCTTAAATGGTATATGTTGTGGCTGTTATGTCTTAAACTATACAAAGCACCTCTGCATCGTGAACTTGTTAGACCTTAGATGGCCTGGTGAGGTCTGTGGGCAGGTACTGTGAGCCTCAGTTTTGCCCAAGTCACACAGGAGGTAAGGGCAGAGCCAGGGCCAGAACTCGGCTGTAATTTCCGGTTCTCCTGCCACCCAGCCCCGGCGGCCTCTCTGGGCACTTGTCCCTCATTACCCTCATCACCCTCATCATATGTTTCTTCCCCTACAGGGTCTTCTTGTATGGCTTGTCTGCAGTTTCACATATAAGACTCCAGATTATTCAATCTACAGCAGGTTCTAGAAAGCTGGAGCCCTGAGCTTGTCGGCAGATCAGGTGCAAAAGAAATAGAGGCTCTGGCATGTTCCAGAATATCAGATAAGGCGGGGCCATGCGACAGGGTCCTCCTCTAATACCAGTGAAATGAAATTAGAAGTACTGAAAGTGTGAACCGTCCTGGGTGCACGGGGCAGAGAAGGGGAAGGGGGAGGCTGCTGGATTTTCTCATCCTCCTGGCCCACCCACTCACCTGTCTGTACCTATTCTCATCTTTATCTCCTCTCCTGCCTTGGTGGCAGAGCTGGCTCCCATCATGGCATCAGCTCTGCTCTCATTGAGATATTCATTCATTCATTTATTCATATATTCATGCCCTCATCCATGCTCAGCTGGTCCCTCACATGGCTCAGCAACCTTCTGCCATGGTATTACCACTGTGTCTCTGACTCCCACAGTCCTCAGCTTCCTGGGCACCTTCATTGCCTGACTCTCAGCAGATGACCCTGCCTCCCGATTCACAGGGAGAACACAGACTCTCAGGTTGCACTTTGCAATGATCAATTCTCTGTGTCAGCTTGGTAACGGTGCCCAGATATTTGGTCAAATACCAGTCCAGATGTTGCTGTGAAAGCATTTTTAGGTATGATTAACATTTAAATCAGCAGACTTTGGGTAAAGCAGATTACTCTCCATAATGTGGGTATGGAGAGTATACCGAATTACTGTCATCTGAAAAATTGAAGGCTTTAAGAGAAAAAGACTGAGGTCCCCAAGAAGAAGAAATCCTGCCCTCAGACCTGCCTTTAGACTCAAGCTACAACATCAGTCTTTCCTGGATTACCAGCCTGCTGGCCCGCCCTGCAGCCTGCACAATCACGTGAGCCAGTTCCTTAAAAGAGTATATCTCCATATATATATGCACACGTATACACACACATGCACCCTATTGGTTTTGTTTGTCTGAAGAACCCTAATGCCACTCCCCAGAAATCCCTTTAGCAAACTCCTACGCATCCATGCTCATATGACCAGGCAGAGGCCTGCCCAGCAGGCAGACCTTGATATCTTAGACCCTGAGCACCCTGCAGTGTGAACATGACTGTGGGTTCTTGAACAGCACTTCCTTTTCTCTCCAGTGTTTTAATTATTCATCAATTATTTTTTTCTGTGTAGACGCTACTACACTGTAGACACTTAGGTTCCTACCATATATTTTGGCTCTTGTGAATAAAGCCACAATAAACACAGAAGCACAGGTATCTCTTAAAGAGCCTGTTTTCATTTCCTTTGAAATGAAATGCTGGATCACCTCGTGGTTCTATTTGTAATTTTTTGTAATTTACAAAGTGGCTGCACCACTCTACATTCTCATCAACAGCGCATAAGGATACCCTTCCTCTACACTCTCATCAACATTCTAAGAAGTGTGAGGTGATATTTTTAAATTTTGATGACGTTGTAGTTTTGACTTGCATTTCCCTGATAATCAATGACGATTGTTGTCGTTTAGTCACTAATTCACGTTTCACTCTTTTGCATCCTCATAGACTATAACCCATCAGGCTCCTCTGACCATGGTATTTCCCAGGCAAAAATACTGGGAGTGAGTTGCCACTTCCTTCTCCAAGAGATCTTCTCAACCCAGGGATAGAACCAGCGTCTCTTGTGCCTTCTGCATTAGCAGGCAGAGCCAGCAGGGAAGCCCCTTAATGATCAGAATCATTTAAGGTTCCTGTTGACCATTTGTGTAAGTCATTGGGAAAGTATCTCTTCAGCTCCTCTATTTCTTAAATAGGTTGTTATGTGTTCTCTTTTTCTACTATTGAATTGTGACTTCTGTACGTATTTTGGTATTAACCTCTTATTAGATATATGATTTGCAAGTAGTTTTCCCCTTCCATAGGTCGTCTTTCCACTGTGTTGACGATTTCTTTTGCTGTACAGAAGCTTGTTAGTTTGATATAGTCCCATTTGCTTATTTCCCCTTTTGTTGCCTTTGTTTTGGTGTCAAACTCAAAAATTACTGCTACAATGGAATATCAAGGTGCTTACCCTCTATGCTTTTTTCTAGGAATTTTATAGTCTCATGTCTTAAATTTAATTCTTTAATCCATTTTGAGTTGATTTTTGTGGAGGTATAAGATAGGAGTCCAGCTTCATTACTTAACATATGGCTGTGGCTTTCTCAACACCATTTATTGAAGAGATTGTCTTTTCCTTACAATATGTTCTTGGCTCCTTTATTATAAATCAACTGACCATATAAGTGTGGATTTATTTGGGGGCTCATGTTCCACTGATCTATGTGTCTGTTTTTATGCCAATTTTATACTAATTTGATAACCATAGCTTTGCAATAGTTCAAAACTAGGAAACATGGCATCTCCAGCTTTGTTCTTCTTTCTTGAGTCTGATTTGGTTATTTGGGGTCTTTCATGGTTTCATATAAATTTTAGGGTTGTTTTTTTCTATTTGTGCAAAATGTCATAAAATTTTGATAAAGATTACATTGAATCTGTAGACTGTTTGAATAGTATGGATATTTTAACAAGACTGAGTCTTTCAACACAGGAGCACTGAGTGTGCTTTCATTTAATTATATTATTCAGTTTCCTTCATTAAAGTCTTGTAGTTTTTCACGTACAGATCTTTCGCCTCCTTTGTTAAGTTTATTCCTAAGTATTTTATTATTTTTGAAGCTATTGTAAATGGGATCATTGTCTTAATTACTCCTCTGAAAGCTCATTGTTAGCATATAGAAATGCAACAGATTTCTATATATGAATTTTATACCCTGAAACTTTACTGAATTCATTTATTAGTTATAATAGTTTTTTTGGTGGTATCTTCAGGATCTTCTAAATATCATATCATGCCATTGGCAAACAGTAAGTTTTACTTCTTCCTTTCCAATTTGGGTGCCTTTTTTTGTCTGATTTCTGTGGCTAAGACTTCTAATATTATATTGAATAAAAGTGGCAAGAGTTGGTGTGGACTCTTTTGGGTTTGGTTGTTTAGGATTCTCTTTGTTTTCTGTACCTGGAGTCTGCTTTCTTTTCCAGGTTAAGAAAATTTTCAGGTGTTATTTCTTCAAGTAATTCTCTGCCCCTTTTTCCCTCTCTCTTTCCCTTCTGGATACCAATATTAGTACACAGGATATTATTCCCTATGATGCCAATATTAGTACACAGGATGTTGTTCTAGGAGTCTCTTAAACTAGCCTCATTGTTTAAAATTCCTTTTTCTCTTTTCTGCTCAGCTTGGGTGATTTCCATGACTCTGTCTTCCAGTTCACTGGTCCATTCTCTATCATCTAATCTACTGTCGATTCTTTCTAGTATACTTTTTGCTTCAGTCATTCTTCAGCTTGGCTTGGTTCTCCTTTATATTTTCTTACTCTTTGTTAAAATTACCACTGTGTTCATTAATTCTCCCAAGTTCTGTGAGCATCATTTTTTTTTTTACAATACATCTTTGAGCCTATTTTACATCCAATAGTTTATATCTTCCATTTATTCACCCCTATGTTGCCCTCCCCACCCACTGGTAACCACTAGTTTATTCTCTAGATCTGCGAGTCCACTTTTTGGTTATATTTACTAGCTTGTTGCATTTTTTAGATTTTACATATAAGTGATATCATACACTATTTGTCTTTCTCTGTCTGACTTATTTCACTTCAGCACGATGCCCTCCAAGTCCAGCCACGTTGTTGCAAATGGCAAAATTTTGTCCATTTTTATGGCTGAGTAGTATTCCATTGTGAGGGTGTATCTTTATCCATTTATCTGTTGATGGGCATTTAGGTTGCTTCCATACCATGGATATTGTAAATAATGCTGCTATTAACTTTGGGGTACATGTGTCTTTTTGAATTAGTGGTTGTTGTTGTTGTTTTGGGATACAAGCACAGGAATGGAATGGTAGTTCTGTTTTTAGTTTTTCATTGAGCATCTTTCTGATAATTTAATTAACTTGAGTTCTTTATCAGGTAGATCACTTATCTTCATCTCATTCAGTTCTTTTTCTCAGGTTTTGCCTTATTCATCTGTTTGGAACATATTACTCTGTCTTCTCATTTTGCCCAATTCTCTGTGTTCATTTCTATGTATTAGGTAGGTTGGTTACATTTTCCAGTCTTGGAAAAGTGGCCTTAAATGGGAGATATCCTATGGGGTCCAGTAACTGCCCTCTGGTCACCACAGTTATATGCTCTAGGGGTACTGCCTTATGCGGGTTGTGTGGGCCCCTCTGTTGTGGCAGGGCTGAATACTGTGGGCATGCTGGCAGGTGGGGCTGGTCCCCAGCCTGGTTGGAGGCTGCTGGGCCAATGGTGGGCAGGGCCAGTTCCTGGCACAGATGGCTGCATTCCCTGAGGGGGCCTGGGGCTGATGCCTGACTACTGGTAGGAGGGTACAGGTCCCAGGGCAGCTAGCTAAATGCCCCAAAGGGGTCTGGGGCTCATTTTGGCCCACTAAGGGGTTGTAAGTCCCCAGCTAGAAGGAGGATTCAAAAACGGTGCTTGTCAGCACCAGTGTGATAGGACAAGTCCCTAAAAACAGCTGCTGCCAGCACCTGTGTCCCCAGGGGGAGTCCCAGTTGCCTCATGCCTTGCTAGGAGGACCTCCAAGATAAGCAAGCGGTTCTGACCTAGGCTCCTTTCAAATTACTGCCTCTGCGCTGATACTCAGTGTGGGGGATTTTGCATGTGACCTTTAAGAGCAGAGTCTCTTTTCTATAGCCGTCCAGCTCTCCCATCACAAGTCCTACTGGCCTTCAAAGCCAAACATTCTGAGAGCTTGTCTTCCTGATGTAGAACTCACAGGCTTGCGAGCCTGTTATGAGGCTTTGACCCCTAAAGCCTTTCTTTTTCCTCAATGTTAGGTGTTTAATACTATAGACTTTCCTCTTAGAACTGCTTCTCTTGCATCCCATAGGTTTTGATATAATGTATTTCCATTTTCATTGGTCTCAAGTTTTTTTTTTATCTCTCTTTTGATTTCTTCTTTGACCCATTGGTTTTTCAGTAGTATGTTGTTTAATCTCCCTGTGTTTGTGAATTTTTTTGTTGTTTCTTAAGCTGCTTTCTAATTCATACCATCATGGTGAAAAATTTGCTTTATATGATTTTAATCTTTTAAAATTTATTAAGATGTGATCTCTCTTGGAGAATGTTCCATGAGCACTTGTGAAGACTGTGTATTCTGCTGCTGGTGAATGGCAAATTCTCTAATATATTATTTAAGCCCACCAAGTCTAACATGTGGGGTTTCCCTGGTGGCTCAGTGATAAAGTCTCTGCCTGCCAATGCAGGATACATGGGTTTGATTCCTGGTCTGGTACGATCCCCTGGAGAAGGAAATGGCAACCCAGTCCAGCATTCTTGCCTGGAGAACCCCATGGATAGAGGAGCCTGGTGGGCTACAGTCCGTGGAGTTGCAGAGTCGGACATGACTTAGCAACTGAACGATAACAGTCCAACAGGTAGTTTAAATCCAGTGCTTCAAAGCTGCACTTCCCGAGGGTCTCACCTTGATATCAGCTGTGTCTACTGACTGTCATTTATGAGGTTTTATCTATGGGAATCCTCTGTAACCATGGTTGAAGATTCATCCATGTGAGAGGTTTTATTTTTGCTTCTGTCAGAAACTCCAGGAGCATCACCAACTTGTTGCTACTTTTTGCTACAGATGCTTCCACTTGGTAATTCTTGAAAGAGCAAGGAGGATAAACTCAAACCTCAGACCTATTAAGGGTCCCCCATGGGTGATTGCAGCCATGAAATTAAAAGACGCTTACTCCTTGGAAGGAAAGTTATGACCAACCTAGATAGCATATTAAAAAGCACAGACATTACTTTGCCAACAAAGGTCCATCTAGTCAAGGCTATGGTTTTTCCAGTGGTCATGTATGGATGTGAGAGTTGGACTGTGAAGAAAGCAGAACGCCGAAGAATTGATGTTTTGAACTGTGGTATTGGAGAATATTCTTGAGAGTCCCTTGGACTGCAAGGAGATCCAACCAGCCCGTTCTAAAGGAGATCAACCCTGGGTGCTCTTTGGAGGGAATGATGCTAAAGCTGAAACTCCAGTACTTTGGCCACCTCATGCAAAGAGTTGACTCATTGGAAAAGACCCTGATGCTGGGAGGGATTGTGGGCAGGAGGAAAAGGGGACGACAGAGGATGAGATGGTTGGATGGCATCACTGACTCAGTGGAGGTGGGTTTGGGTGAACTCCGGGAGTTGGTGATGGACAGGGAGGCCTGGCATGCTGCAATTCATGGGGTTGCAAAAAGTCGGACACGACTGAGCGACTGACCTGAACTAAACTGATGGTTATAAAATCTCAGGAACTATTTTTTCTTACTCAAGAGTCCAAATTATCACCTTGTTCCCATGAGTGGGCTATTTTATAGGTCCCCATTTCACTGAGGACATCATCTTTATGTGGAGTTCTCAATTCTAACTCTCCACATTACAATTCCAGGGTCTTGACTCCTATCTCTTCATGGTCAATGAAATCCAAACTTTCCGAATCCGAGACTAGCACCGCACTCCTCCACTTACCCACCCAAAGCTGCCACGGCATCACTTCACAAGCTCACCACTTTAGTTTTCAGCTTCTCTTCATTTTTTGTCCCTGGTGGTTTTCCTTCCTGTCATTCCTACTCAGCTAGAGTTGGAAAGGGTTTGCTATTATATTTAATCCAGAATTTCTTGGTATTTTCTCAGGGAGGAGTTTTCGACTTATTAGTCAACCATACTGTCAAAATAGAAACCTGCTGAATTTTAATTGCTTATCTGTACATCTGTCTACACCAATGGGCTTACAAGTTTCTTGAGACAGTACTCTCAATGGTTATAAGCACAGGCTTCAGAGCACAGGCTGACTGGGTTCAAAGCTTGTCTCTGCCACTTATCAGCTTTGGAACATTGGTTACCCAATCTCTGTGTCTCCAGTTTACCCATCTAAAAATAATGATAACATTGGCATCTGCTGTTATGAAGATTAAATGAAACAATACATGCAAAACTCTTCAAACAAAATAAGCACAAGATAAACACTCAATATATATTGCTATTAGTGTTAGGGAAGCACACAGCAGATAGGAACTCAGCAAATATGTACTGAATTCATTATTTTCAACTTTATATCCTCATCAACAGTAATGCTGGCACATCACAGCACTCAATACATATTTAATGAATTAATCTGATGAGATGAGTGAATGCATCAATATTTATACCCACTTTCCCTCCTGTCCCAGATGAACAGACCCCTCACCTGAGCAAGGCCAATCCTTCTAGCAATATTCTAGATCCCACCCTTTCCTGCTCTTCCCATGCCTTCTCTCCACCTTGTCCCCAACTCCTCCCAAGAATATAACATGTTCTCATTTCCCCTTAAAACACACACATACACACACATACACACACACTCCTTTGACTGTATATCTCCTAATTGCATACTCTAGCCTTTTGACCAAGTCCTGTGCATCTGGACCAACTCTTTTCTTTTTCTGATTTCTTTTTCTTTTTTTTTTTTTTTTTATTAACTTGACCTCCTGAGCTTGGGTTAGACATTCTTTCTCATGAGCCACTGTTTCCTGCCCTGAAGTTCATCCTGATCCTTAAGTATTGTGTGGTAATTGTCCACTTACTAGAGGAAGGAGGGGAGAAGGAAGTGGCAACCCATTCCAGTGTTCTTGCCTGGTGAATCCCAGGGACAGAGAAGCCTGGTGGGCTGCTGTCTATGGAGTCGCATAGAGTTGGACACGACTAAGCGACTTAGCAGCAGCAGCAGCAGCAGAGGAAGGAGAGTATAGTTCTTCTCTTGGGATCCCCTGTACCTAAGCATAGAGCCTAGGATCCGGTAGGTACTGAACAAATGCTGATAAACTAAATGAATGAACAGAAACCAGTGACAGCACAATATTCACAATACTCATCATCCCTACACCCAGGAGCTAGAAAAAGAAAGAGAGAAGCTTCAGTCAGCCTTAGCATCATCAAGGTGAGTCAGTTTGTTGTCAAGGTTCCTAATGGGATTTATCTTCATGCTGCCCTGATGAACAGGCCCAGAGAGAGCTGAGGATGGCCAGGGACTGGTGAGACAGCGGGGAGCAGAGCTCAGTGAAAAGAACACACATTTTGACACAGTCTGAACTTCTAGGTTCAACTCTCTGTCCCACAAATACTAGCTATGGAGCAACTCTGGGTCAGTTAGTCTCTCTAAGCCTCAGTTTCTTTGCCTATAAAATGGGTTTAATAGCGATGGCACCGTCTGAGCTTTATTATCTCTCAGGGTCTGTGAGAAATAGTGTGTGTGGGTACACGTGCACACACTCTATGAATGGTAAAGTGAAACACAAATATTGTTTATTTTTAATTAATCTTTATTGTATATAGTTGCTTTGCAATGTTGTGTTAGTTTTGACTGTACAACAAAGTGAATTAGCTATATGTGTATATATTTATATATATACATCTCCTCTCTTTTTTGGATTTTCTTCCCATTTAGGTCACCACAGAGCACTGGGTAGAGTTTCCTGAGCCATACAGTAGGTCCTCATTAGTTATCTATTTTATACGTAGTGTCAATAGTGTATACACATCGATCCCAATCTGCAAATTCATCCTATCCACCCAGCCCTTGATGTCCATATGCCAAACATTGTTTAATATCGCTCTCTTTCACTCCTTGTGCCAAACCAATCTCAACCAGATGCCTGCTTGGCCTGAAATTATCAGACACATTGCATAAAATACAAAATTAAGCAAAAATGCATACACAGCATGAGAAACACAAGACCTGAAATTCATTCAAAAGAAAGTACACCCTGTCAGCCAGTCTCCAGCAGCACTGGCCAACAGCAGACCCTTGTTGATTATAAAGGACGGGGCAAGGTCAGAGAGGAGACACGACCTGGTACAGTAACGGGACTAGAATCGAGTTTGTCAAAGAGGGAGCCCATCTTCAGAAAGAATGGCTGGAACCAGAAGCTGAACTCTGATTGACTTCCCAGCTTAGCTGAGGGTCAGCCCTCATTAACTTTCACTGTGTGGCATAAACAGATGCTGGGAGTTGAGGTCATTTCATCATGCCACTATCACCCAGGCGGCTCTGCACCGCAAAACATGGAAAGATTTGTGTGTGTTTGTTTTGGACACCATGCCTTTGCTATAAAGGAAAATCATTCAACTCCTCCCGCTTCCCCTACTGCACCCATGGGGGCTGCAAACCTGGTGAGCATCTCAATGACTACTTGCTGACTGACTGCAGGCACTCCATTGGGTATAGCCACAAAAGTGGGGGCCCTGTCTTCAGGAAGACCCCACTAACATGCACAAGGTTTGGTGTTACTTGGAAGTGAGAGGGAGATTCCTCAGACCATTGCCACAATTTTCCAGGATTAGGTTTTTAGCTGGTGTATTGGTGAAGCTGGTAGGACATCAGGGTGGTACCCAGGCAGGGAGAAGAGCAGAGTTGCTCAGGAGAGGCTGATGGAGGCTTTGTGTGCCAAGAAGCATCACAGCTCTTTGTGATGCTCACTGTCTATAATCCAGTCACTTGACTCCCTACAAACCTTTGAAAGGACCAGGCTCTCGGTGAAGGACACTGAGGTATTCGCCCCATCCATTTCACCCCTCCCTCACTATGTGATAGTGGACTGAACCCTGCTCCAGGAATGAGTTCTGATCGGTCTAAACCAGAGGTCAGCATATTATAGCCCATGGGCCAAATCTTACGTGCCACCTATTTTTCGTGTCAGGGGGATGGGGCGAGGGTTTGGTATGGTCCACAAGCTAAGAATGGCTTTGACGTTTTTAAATTGCTGGGAAAAAATCAAAAGAAGAATATTTCATGATGTGAAAATTACATGAAATTAAAATATTAACATCCATAAGTAAAGTTTCTTGGAGCACAGCCAAGCTCATTTACTTATGTCTTGTCTATGGCTACTTTTGTGCTATAAAAGAAGTTGTTACAGAGACTGTAGTACTCACATTGCCTAAAATATTTACTATCTGGCCCTTTATGGAAAATGTTTGGGCTAAGTCAATCATAGTAATCCCATTTCCTTTACAAGTGCTTTCTCATTATTTTGGTAAGAACCCAGACTAAGCTGGGCAGAGCCAGGCATTCCCTGTGACAATAATTGGTTCTGGGTGGTTATATGCTCCAAACCAGCCCAGTAAGACTCATAGAGAGAGGATGCTGTCTGGTTCTCACCCTTATATAAGACTTGAAAAAGCTTGCTACTAATTGTCCACGATATAAGGGGGAGCTGATCCCAGAATAAAGCTGAAGGCATGGACACTGGAGTAGACAAAGCAAAGAGCCCACATCCCTGCTGCCATCACTGAGACACTAGAATCGACTGCAATGATGCCCATCCTACCTCCAGACTTCCTGTTGTGGAATTCAATTCATTTTCTTACCATTAAGCTGCTTGAGTTTGGTTTTCTGTTACTTGCAGCCAAAAGCATCTCTCAGCTCTGGCCATTAGTAGATACTATTCCCTCTGCTCAGAACACTCTCCTCTCCCCATCCCATGCCTGACTACCTTCTACTTATCTTTTCAAGATCAGCAATTAACAATGTCCTAGGAAGACCATCTGTGACTTCCTAGGCTAGGTAATGCCCCCATATTGCACACCATCCCCATCCACAGTGCCCTGGACTCATCTTTCTGAAACACACATCATCACATACACAGTGTGTTTATCTCACCCTCCTGGCTAGTCTTGCTCCATTATAGCCAAGACAACCCTGTTAATTTTAGTCTCCACTATATCCTAACACAGTGCCTGGCAGCTAGGTGCTAACTAAATTGCATGAAGACCAGCATTTCTTAGCTTCTGTTTTGTGGAGTACCAGTGCCCCACTGGTTATGAGGGAAGACACCAAGGCATTCCCATTTATTTACATCCATTGGAGACTAATTAACATCCAGTGATTATTTTAGCTGTCCTCCTTTTCTCTGCAATGGTTCATCCCAGGGTCCTATATGGGTTATATCATAGATGGAAACCCAACTATTCCAACTAGTGTTCCAGATCTGATATTTAAAAATTCTGAGACAGAGAGCTAAGCAGCTGTCTTTCCTACAAGATTTCTCAGAGAGCTGGCTGCAGTGTTGGTAACTCTGAGGCCCTGATTCTATGCTGCTAGGAGGAAAGTGTAACACGCAGCCTTTCCCAAACTCATTTGGTGAAGGTTCCTTTTCTTCTAAACCAGTAATAACTTACTGTACTCTAGAGCTTGTATGTGTGTGTGTGTGTGTTTTAAGTTGAAATGCTGGCTGAGAGCTTTTGGGAAAAGACAAATGCGGAGGGACAGCATGAAGAGGTCCTCCAGCAAAAAGAATTCTCCAGCAAAAAGCAGCTAGTTTGCTAAAGCACTCCAGAAACACAGATATCAGGCACAAGGGCCCTAGGTCCTCCAGATGGGGATGCAAGGCAGCTGCCAAAGGTGGGGGTGGGCGAAGGGGAGGTCAGTGGGCGCCAGGGGAGGCCTGGTGGCCACTGTCCGTTCTCTGCCAGCCATCAATGTGCCACTCCTGCCCCTGGTGTGGTGGGAAGGGCACAGATCACAATGACTGAGCCTCAAGGGAGGGTGAATGGGCCCTGATGGGACCCCTGGATGCCAAGCACAGTCCCCAGCTGGCATCTTACCCAACCTTTACTCCTGGCCTCGTCTGAGTTGCAGGCTATGGAGGGAACTCCTCTGGTGAGGTGGGGGCCACGATTCTGCACGGTTCCCCTCTGCTGGCTGTGATGTCAGTCTCCATGCTGTCGACTGCACACATCATAAGCAACTGACAAAGTCTTTCATTAAGGTCCTGCAAGGAGAGCTCCCGGAGAGGGACCTGCGGCTGCAGGTTCCCTTCACACTCTCTTAATGCATCGAGCATGGGGCAGGAGTAGAAGAATCCCATCTTGAGAAGTCCAGACAGAAGGAATCCCATGGACTCCACATTTCCCCCATTCAGACTATGTGTGGCTGAGTCCCTTTACTGTCCACCTGGAACGATCTCAATATTGTTAATCAGCTATATGCCAATACAAAATAAAAGTTTAAACAAACTCTCTTCCACAGAAAAATGGGACTTGGTAACAGCCCTCTGATGACTGCAGGGAGAGGAAGACTGGATGCTATGGGCCCGACAGAGAAAGCCAGTGTTTAAATGCAGGTTTCCTTCCTTCTGGAGCCCACATCTTATGTTAGAGCCCCCAAAATAAACAGAGCAGGCTAGATACTAAGGTTCCACTGCCTTCCTCTGGCCCCGGGAGCTCTTCTCCCTTTCATAGCTGTGCAGATTGACAGATTCTCCAAAAAGAGAGATGAATACTTTCCAAAGCCTCCTTGGGCCTTGTCTCATCCTTGGTGCTTTTCAAATGTTGGGTAGTTTTGCCTCCCATATAGTGATACAGGTTAAGTCCTATTACTCAGGTAATTTCACAGGTAAGATACCTGAGGCTCAGAGAAGTCAGAGGACATGTCCAAAGTCAGAGCCAGAAAGAAATAAAACTGGGATTTGGCAAAAAGCCCATGCTCCTTCCAATAGGCTAGTGGTCCCCAACCTTTTTGGCACCAGGGACCAGTTTCATGGAAGACAGTTTATCCACAGACTGGGGGCAGGACATGGTTTCGAGGATGCTCTAAATGCATTACATTTATTGTGCACTTTCTTTCTATTATTATTATATCGGCTCCACCTTGGACCACCAGAGTTAGATCCCAGAGGTTGGGGACCCCTGCCGTAGGCTGCACCACCATCTGAAAAGTCCCAGGGCAGGTATCATGAGCAGGAGACAAAATTTGCCCTGCCCTGCCTGCTGGTCTTCTCTATTCTGCTCCCCCAGAGACTGGTCTCAGGGGTCTGGACCACCAGAGTTAGATCCCAGAGGTTGGGGACCCCTGCCGTAGGCTGCACCACCATCTGAAAAGTCCCAGGGCAGGTATCATGAGCAGGAGACAAAATTTGCCCTGCCCTGCCTGCTGGTCTTCTCTATTCTGCTCCCCCAGAGACTGGTCTCAGGGGTCTGCTGGTATCCCTGTGAACCTGGTGGCTCCCAATGGCCAAGGACATGCCTCCCAAGGCCTCTGGGGTCCCCCCAGGAGTCCCTCGCCTGCTAGGAGAGGAGGCAGCCCCACCTGAGGCTACTGCTGTGCCTCTGATGAGACTAGACTCTCACGGGCCATTGAGCTGATGAGGTTTGTTTGATTCACTCAAGGATGGAATCCTGCACCTCCTTCAAGAGCAGAAAAGCCAGCTCCACTGAACCATGTTCTCTGGCAGGAAATGAGCTGAGCTCTGGCTGGGATGTCTGGCTGCAAGGGTCTGATGCAGCAGGAGGCAAAGGTAGGAAAGGAGCTTAGTTTTCCGAGCTGCATGAAGCGTGCGTGCGGGGAAGCTGCTGGGAGCCTGGGTCCCAGCCTTAGTGGATGGGGCCTTGACTGCTTCGTGAAACTTGCTTCCTGCCTGTGGGGGAGGAGTTCTGGGGTCAGAATCTGAGCCATGTGTCCATTGCAGACCAGTGGAAGATCCACGTGGTGGGAACCCAGGGGTCCACTTGCATGAGGGACTGAAAATCCAGAAGAGAGGTAATGTGCCCCAAGAGAAAAGCAAATATGGGTAAATTTGGTTTAAGAATGTAAGAAAAGGGACGTCCCTGGTGGTCCAGTGGATAGGGCCACCAGGGTATGCCTGCCAATGCAGGGGACACAGGTTCAGTCCCTGGTGTGAGAAGATCCCACATGCCTGGGAGCAAGTAAGTCCGAGTACCACAACGACCAAGACTGCCCTGAGCAGCAGCTACAGAAGCCCACGGACCTAGAGCCTGTGCTCCACAAGAGGAGGCCCTGCAGTGAGAAGCCCATAAACAACAACAAAGAGCAGACCCCGCTCGCTGCAGCCAGAAAAAGCCCAACAGGGCAACAGAGACGCAGCACAGCCTCCCCCCACCGCCCCCAAAGAAAAGGATTTAAGAAGAACTGTAGGAAGAGGAATGCTCTTGAGTCCAGCATGGCTCATGAACCTAGCCTGCCCTCTGAGCCAAATACTAGAGACTGTGAAACAAAAAACTAGCACAAACAGGACAGAAGCTTTCTTTAGGATACTGAGCTTATAAGGCAGCCCTGTGTCCTTCCCTGGGCAGCAGAAGGTACTCAGAGAGGATGGAGAAGATTATGTCCACATCCGGACACTGAAGAGGACAGCGGGGTCAGGAGTAAGAGCTAGACCTGGAGCCACTGGAACCCATGGAAGGTCTGAGGTCAGGCTGGGGCAGGGAGTCCCAGCCGTTTTGCTGGAGGTGGGGTCCTAAAACAGAGGGTAGGCATAAACCACAGATGTTTGATGGATGAAAATATACCTTCCAACTATAATTTCCCAGGCTGGGGTGGCCTGGAGAGCCCATACTTTGGGCTGAGCAGGTGACAAGTGCTTTGCCATCTGGGTCATGAGCATCATCCTTGTCTTAGGGCGGGCACCAGTGTATAATGCTGGGATTGGTGGGTCTGGAATCCAATACAGAGAACAGAGCTCAGTGATGATAGAGGGAGCTCTCGTTGTTCAGTCACTCACTTGTGTCTGACTCTTTTTGACCCCATGGATAGCAGCACACCAGGCTTCTCTGTCCTTTAGTATCTCCCAGAATTTGCTCAAACTCATATCCTTTGAGTTTCTGCTGCCATCCTACCATATCATCCTCTGTTGCCCCCTTCCCCTGCCCTCACAATCTTTCTTGGCATCAGGGTCTTTTCCAATGCATCGGTTCTTTGCATTAGGTGGCTAAAGTATTCCCAATCCCAACAATTAACAGTTGTCACCATGGACAAGGCACTGAACCTCCCCAAGTGACAGTGATGATAACAGTTCACCCATCAGGTTATCATGAGGATTAAAGTTGATGAAATGTCCTGGGCCCCAAAGGGAGCAGCAGAAGGATCCAAGCCAGGCATATTCTCAGGGTGAGAGGGCAAGGCCTTACATCTCTTGTTAGCATAGAATTGGAAGCCATCAGGGCCTTGAGAAGGCTTCAGAGGCATTTTATTGTCCTAAATAGTTTTCACTGCTCATTTGCTTAGTAAACCCCTTTTTTAACAGCAGGGTTAGCTCTCCCTTCCCCAGGGTTCTGCCATCAGGGCTCAGCCCATTGGCTGGAAGATGTGTTTGTTTGCTCCTCACTGCAGACTATGGAGAAGGCAATGGTGCCCCACTCCAGTACTCTTGCCTGGAAAATCTCATGGGTGGAGGAGCCTGGTGGGCTGCAGTCTATGGGTCGCTAAGACTCGGACACGACTGAGCGACTTCACTTTCACTTTTCACTTTCATGCACTGAAGAAGGAAGTGGTGACCCACTCCAGTGTTCTTGCCTGGAGAATCCCAGGGACGGGGGAGCCTGGTGGGCTGTCATCTATGGGGTCTCACAGAGTCGGACACGACTGAAGTGACTTAGCAGCAGCAGCAGCAGCAGACTGAGGGCCACAGAGGCAGGCTTTGCTCCACTCATCCCTTTATTTCCAGGGCCTTGGCACATTTCCTGACCACAGTCTCAATAACTGTGTGTTGAACGGATGGACTTTGAACCTCTACCCTGACCAATTCCAATTTCAAACTATCAGAGTCCAAATTAATGGGGTTTCAGGGTAATTAACACTGACATTTTTTTGCAGTTCAGATTCAGTTATCTTGCTTCAAAGGATACCATCAAGAAAATGAAAAGACATCCCACACAATAAGAGAAAATATTTGCAAATCATAAGGGACTGGCATCTAGAATATATAAAGAATTCTTACGACTTAATAATAAAGACAAATAACCCAATTAAAAATGGGCCAAAGATCTGAATAGATATTTCTCCAAAGAAGATCTACAAATGGCCAATCAGCACATGAAAAGAAGTTCAACATCATTAGCCATGAGGGAAATACAAATCAAAACCCACATGAGATAGGATGTGAAAAATATACTGCCAGTGGGAGTTTAAAATGGTATGTGGTGGCGGTGGTGTCGTGGCTAAGTCGTGTCTGACTCTTGTGATCCCACGGACTGTAGCCCACCAGGCTCCTCTGTCCGTGAGATTTCCCAGGCTAGAATACTGGGATGGGTTGCCATTTTCTTTTCCAGGGGTTTCTTTGCAACACAAGGATCCACCCACATCTCCTGCTTGGCAGCCTAATTCTTTACCGCTGAGCCATCAGGGGGGCCATAAAACGATACACTCCCCTTGAAAAACAGTGGCAGTCCCTCAAAAAGTTAAACAGAGAATTACCACACAACCTAGAAATTCTACTCCTAGTTATATACCCAAGAGAAATGAAAACAAAAGTCCACACAAAAACTTGTACACTAATGTTCAGAGCAGCATTCTTCATCAGTTCAGTTCAGTTCAGTCACTCAGTCGTGTCCGACTCTTTGCGACCCCATGAATCGCAGCACGCCAGGCCTCCCTGTTCATCACCATCTCCCGGAGTTCACTCAGACTCATGTCCATCGAGTCTGTGATGCCATCCAGCCATCTCATCCTCGGTCATCCCCTTCTCCTCCTGCCCCTAATCCCTCCCAGCATCAGAGTCTTTTCCAATGAGTCAACTCTTCGCATGAGGTGGCCAAAGTACTGGAGTTTCAGCGTTAGCATCATTCCTTCCAAAGAAATCCCAGGGTTGATC
>SJYX01004510.1:0-19955 GCA_006410675.1 Oreotragus oreotragus
AACTCCATGGACTGCAACCTACCAGACTCCTCCATCCATGGGATTTTCCAGGCAAGAGTACTGGCGTGGGATGCCATTGCCCTCTCCATCCTAAGCATACCTATGTCTTAAAGGCAGGGATTTAAAAAATGTCCTACAAGTGTGTCAGAATTCCACTCCAAATCCAGAGCACATTTATCAGTTAAGTAAAGCTGATTACTTACCTTCTTTTCTTCCATCTCTCCTTCCTCTCTCACTTTTGCTGTCTCTTTTGGAGACTGGTGTTACATGAGGGAAGCTCTGCATAAGATTAAGAAACCCAAATGGATTAAGAAACCAGAAAGGGTGCTCAGGGCTGGTGCACTGAGATGACTCTGAGGGATGGGATGGGGACGGAGGTGGGAGGAGGGGTTCAGGATGGAGAACACATGTACACCCATGGCTGATTCCTGTCAATGTATGACAAAACCACTACAATATTGTAAAGTAATTTGCCTCCAATTAAAATAAATAAAATAATAATAAAAGAAACCAGTAGGTCTTGCTAATGCACTTTCAGTGCAACTCTGTGTTAAATAAACAACCTCACCTGATAAAAGAATATTTGGGGATGCACATGTATGTTTTGTCAACTTAGACTATATCTACAAATTCTTAAAGGTATAAATTCATCCAGTCATCTGATTGTTTTTCTGCTGAACCAATGCAATCATGAAGTTGGTTTTCGTCACAAAAATTGTTTTGGAAATTGTCTAAATACAATGCTGATAAAGCTCAAGATTCATTTTCTTTTTCATAATTCTTCAAATTCCCACAATTGTTTATTAAGCATCTACTTCTAATTTTCTGGGTTAGAAAGAGGAGGGATATGATCATGGTTTTCAAAAAGTTTAGAGAGTCAGAAGGCACATATATTTTAACAAATATATGCAACAAGTTGCTACAGATACACTCATAAAAGTTCATAGGAGAACAAGTTCTGCCCGTGGAACTGGTCCACATGCCCACTGTGGGCATATTAAGAAAAGTCATATATTAGATGAAATAATTTATTTAAGACCTTTAATTAAGAAAGGGTTCAACAGGACACAGGGTACATTTATACAGGGATGAATTAAAGGTAAAAAAAAAAAAAGCTTGTCTAGTTAATCTTTCCAATGAAAAAAACGCTACTAGAATTTTGACACAAGCTAGATGGTTGATGTTGTAGAGTGCTTCCTTCTGTACATACAATCTGCTGAGATTAGACAGTTGATATCTTCTCACCTTCCCTTCATTCGGGGTTGGGGGACACATCTGGTATAATCACAATAATACAATATCATTGAAAGGGAAAGATGGCTTATGACCGTGGCTTATACAGGAGGAATTTAGTCAACAATTCTACCCATTTCACTTCAGTTCAATTCGGTCGCTCAGTCGTGTGTGACTTTTTGTGACCCCATGAATTGCAGCACGCCAGGCCTTCCTGTCCATCACCAACTTCCGGAGTTCACTCAGGCTAATGTCCATTGAGTCTGTGATGCCATCCAGCCATCTCATCCTCTATCATCCCCTTCTCCTGCCCCCAATCCCTCCCAACATCAGAGTCTTTTCCAATGACTCAACTCTTCGCATGAGGTGGCCAAAGTACTAGAGTTTCAGCTTTAGCATCATTGCCTCCAAAGAAATCCCAGGGTTGATCTCCTTCAGAATGGACTGGTTGGATCTCCTTGCAGTCCAAGGGACTCTCAAGAGTTTTCTCCAACACCACAGTTCAAAAGCATCAATTCTTCGGTGCTCAGGTTTCTTCACAGTCCAACTCTCACATCCATACATGACCACTGGAAAAACCATACCTTTGTTGACAAAGTAATGTCTCTGCTTTTCAATATGCTATATAGGTTGGTCATAACCTTTCTTCCAAGGGGCAAGCGTCTTTTAATTTCATGGCTGCAGTGATTTTGGAGCCCCAAAAAATAAACTCTGACACTGTTTCCACTGTTTCCCCATCTATTTCCCATCAAGTGATGGGACCATATGCCATGATCTTTGTTTTCCGAATGTTGAGCTTTAAGCCAACTTTTTCACACTCCTCTTTCATTTTCATCAAGAGGCTTTTTAGTTCCTCTTCACTTTCTGCCATAAGGGTGGTGCCATCTGCATATCTGAAGTTATTGATATTTCTCCTGACAATCTCTACCCGTTTAGCTAAAGCCTGTTTTTTGCAGGTATACCACAAAGTTCAATCTGGGCCAAATCAAATGATGCCCACTAGAAAAGCCTATTGTGATTATTTTGATCCTTAGAGAAGCAATCTATTTGACCATTACAAAAGGGAAATACTGAGTATTTTCCAGAAATTAAGGCGACAGGCATTATGCCTTCAGGGAGGACTGGTGAGTGCTTAGAGCAGGGCATGAAGCAGACACACAATCTAGATTCCTTGAAGCTGGAATCAGAGGCCAGTCTCCAGACCCTGGGAACCTGTAAGAACAAGATCAGGTCTAGGGAACCTGAGACTCAGTTAGGAACCCATATATGTTGGTTCCGTCCAAGTGGCACCTCACATAGGAGGCAGATGTGCACTCCATTTTGCAGATGATGAAACTGTGTCTCCAGAACGCTAGAAAGAGAAACGACAGTTACTGTATCAGCAGCAAAGCTCATGGTGCTGGGTCATTACATTTTAGCACAAAGCCCAAAGCTTTCAAAATACCCTGTGACACAAAACTGAAGCCTGTGGAGCTGTGCTTCTGCCTTAAAGATGTGTTTCTGTGTGCAAAGCGTGTGTGTGTGTGTGTGTGTGTGTGTGTACACGTGCACGCCCACCCGTGTACCTCTTCCAGAGGGGAATAAAAGTTGGAAGGGAGGATGAAGATGGTTAGGTTATTGCATTACCCTTTAAGATTTTAAAACGTGGCATTTGTGACAATCATATTGTGATCCATCTACTAAAACATAAAAACATGGAGGCCTAATCTCCCCAGGTTTAGGATGCAATTCTGTCTCTGGAATATCAAGTAACAGTATGAAATGCAAAGACAGCCTTTGACTGAGGACAGTCTGGGAAACAATTTTCCACTGCACTGTTAGCATATCTGCAATCAAAGTCTGTGTGTATCTGTGATTTTTTTTTTGAATCCTTTCACTTCTTTCTTCCTCTTTTTCTTCATTGTGTCCCTACTTTCCCTGCCTCCTCCCGATCCCCGCAAACACTTTCTCTCCCCGATGGAGAGGGGAACCAAAAGGAAATTGATGCAGTGGCGGGTTTAATATGACATTTGAAAAGTGACTTTTTGATTTTCAATTAACCTTGCACAAAGAGGAAATATTGAAATTCGCCCCTTTGTTCTTGGCTGGATCTGCAGACAGGCTGGTTGGTACCAAGAGCTGATACGGGTTTGGGGTGGGGCAGCGGAGAAGGCAGGAGAGGGAGAGAGAACCTGGCACCTCCGAAGCCCTCCTTCTGTTTGCACAGAATGAGACAGGACTAGCCTGTGGTAATTACACTCAGAAGGAGGAAACAGGTAGGGGAGAAAACGCTCTCGTCATTTGTTTGACTTAATTGTATGCTTTTATGAGCCGTCTGGCTAGAAGGATTAAAGTTACTTTTAATAACACTTCCTTTCAGAAAGAATTTGATTTGAAGTCTCCCAGCAGGGCCTCCCCAGCAACAGCA
Source organism: Oreotragus oreotragus (assembly GCA_006410675.1). Taxonomy (NCBI): domain Eukaryota; kingdom Metazoa; phylum Chordata; class Mammalia; order Artiodactyla; family Bovidae; genus Oreotragus; species Oreotragus oreotragus. The sequence goes on from SJYX01004510.1 coordinate 3,641, forward strand.
GGACCCCTTCCCCAATCTGTGTGCCCCTCCTCCTTTCCCCTCTAGTCAGTCCTCTCCTCTACGCTTCTTTGAAAGCCCTATTGTTCTGTTTGGAGAAGAAAGAGACTCTTACACGGTGATATGATGCGTAAAGTTAACTCCGTAAATCTCCTCTCCAGATTTTCTGTACAATCGTCTCCGAAGGCAGTATTCGCCCCCCTCCCCTTTGGAAGAGGAAACCTTGACAATTACACATGGGAATAAAATAGCTGGACGCTGTGACCTCCTTGGACAGCCGCGTGGGGACAGCGGACAGGCTGCTGAAACACACACTCCGATCATTACTAAGGCGCAGTGTTTTTGCCCACCGACCCTTTCCGTCTACCTTCCGTCTCCTCTCCGGTCCTGTCCTTGTAGGTGTCTGCCCTTCTCTCCCAGCTTTTTTCTCTCACTATCCTTCCCTCTCGATGTTTTTTAATATACGTTCCCTCTGGGTCGCAGGCTTCCCCAACCCCGACACACTGGGCGGGAGGCATGGGTCCCTGGCGGCGCGGAGTGCGCCCTGGCCAGGCTGCGCGCTGGGTCCCGCGCCCGCAAGCGCCGAGACTGCATCTCATCCCTAGGTGGCAGCAGGATTCTGAAGCTGGCGCAGCCAAAGGCAGCCCTTCTGGTCGGTGTTCCTGAACAGATTGCCAGGGGATACAGCGGCTAAATACCTCGGCGCCTCCCTGGAGTGCAGGTCAAGCAGAAGAGCAAGCCGGACAGACGCATCTGGCAGGGCCTCTGAGGTCGGATAGCTCTGGACACCCCCCATCCTCCCAGCACACAGATGTGCTAGTGTGTTAAAAAAAAAAAAAAAAAAAGAAAGAAAGAAAGAAAGAAAGAAAGAAAAAGGGAGTTTAGCCACTTGGAGACCTTATCTTGTTAAAGACCAGTGATTCTGGACGGTGACAAAAGTCTCAAGGCCTGAATACACAGAGGACACACACCCATCCAAGCCATGAGGAAACACTTGTCTTCATCCCCGGGACCAAGCTGCCTAGGCAGGAAGGCAGCAGGATGTGAAGACGGAGACTTCAGCCAGGCTGGAGTCCTGTGCAGTTTGGGAGAAGCTCTTTCTGTCCCTGAGCCTGTTACCTCATCTATAAAGTTGAAGCTATGAGAGCTTTTAGTTCTGTGTACATACGAAAAATTGTCAGGATTATCAAGAGGAACAAAGGAAGGAAAAATTCACTTTGGCAGGAATGGTCTCTTTGCTGCAGCATTCGGCCCAGAACAGAAATTCTCCTTCAGAGGATACATCCCAGTGGTGCTACAGCATTTATTGTGATCAGCTAGAAATTGCTTATTTGAAAACGAAGGGCAGAGGTGGTTGTACAATTTAAAAACCAGAGACCTTTTTTTTTTTTTTTTGTATTTATTTATTTTTTTACACGAACTCCCAAACATGAAAAAACCAGAGACCTTTACCTGTAAACTTCGATTATCTACACCCTGACTTCATCGTTGACTTTGTCATCACCTGGAAATTCTGTATGTCAGGAATCCTTATCACTGGCTACAAGCAGAAGCCCAGTAGCTATGTCACTGATGGGTCCCAGAATTCACTGAGAAAAGTAGAGGCTGCCTTGCTGAGTGTTGTTTTGGAAGATGTTACTGTTAACACGGCAAACAACACACCATGTGAGTCAGGAACTGTGTTCACCAAATCTGACTCAGAGAGAAAAAAAATATACAAAGTTGTTTTTTTTTTTTTTTTTAAATCTCTCATAGTATAATGTATTCTTATGTTTGCTACCAGTTCTGTCCTTTTCTAGTACCATGGCAACCTTTGTAACAAAAGGGCAGGAGGATAGAGGTTTCTGACATATACTCTTTATTTTGTCTTGGGTCTTGTATCCTCTGTGCCCCCCAATTCACAACTTCTACAGATATACCTCTCCCGACCTCCCCTTCCAGGAATTAGGTAATATGTGTAAAATCTTCACTAACCTTGATTATTTACACCAAACAGAGAATAGCTTCACAGTCTACAACTCTGCTACCAGGGCTTTTATGGGCCCCAAATCAAAGCGGTTTCAATATGATGTTGAAGTAGTAGGAAGGTGGGGAACAACAAAGATGTTGAATAAAATTCTAGCCATTGTCAGTTTTCCTTCCTTTAAAACATCCTGCCAGGTCACAGGACAGGAGGCAGAATCAAAGAATTTCTGTTGTGTTTGCTCCTGTTCTGTTTGAATAGTAAACCTATTCAGTGTTATTACTAGACTCTTGTAGCAACAGCTGCAGCAACTTTGTAAGATCTGTAATTCCAACAATCTCATGCTACAATATGCACCTGTCACATAACCTCATTCTTACAACTTCCCAACAGTCATTCTTGTTGGGCCAGTTCTTCAACCTCATAAAGCCCTCCACTTTAGAGATTTCCCTTTCTGAGCTTGAAATTAGCTTCTCACTGTCTATCTTTCCACCCAGCCTTTTCCATAAAAATTGCCAAACTGAACCCCAGAATTGATCCCTGAGTCTTTCTTATTCAGATCCTCCACCTTCTCTTCTGGAAAAAGCCTAACACTAAGGACTTCTCATGGACACATGGGAAAAAAAGATTAATACTACATGGGTATTCTCTCCTTTCAGCCAGAGAAGGAGAAAACATTGTTGAGAAAAAGAGACAATGTTGATGAAAAAGATTCAGCCTTTCTTATTGCTGTCATCTCTTGACAGAAAGCGAAGAAGAACTAAAGAGCCTCTTGATGAAGATTAAAGAAGAGAGTGAAAAAGTCGGCTTAAAATTCAACATTCAGAAAACTAAGACCATGGCATCCCACCACTTCATGGCAAAAAGAAGGGGAAACAATGGAAACAGTGAGAAACTTTATTTTCTTGGGCTCCAAAATCACTGCAGATGGTGACTGAAGCCATGAAATGAAAAGATACTTACTCTTTGGAAGAAAAGCTATGACCAACCTAGATAGCATATTCAAAAGCATATTACTATGCCAACAAATGTCCATCTAGTCAAGGCTATGGTTTTTCCAGTAGTCATGTATGGATGTGAGAGTTGGACTAAAGAAAGCTGATCACTGAAGAATTAATGCTTTTGAACTGTGGTGTTGGAGAAGACTTTTGAGAGTCCCTTGGGCTGCAAGGAGATCCTACCAGTCCATTCTAAAGGGGATCAAACCTGGGATTTCTTTGGAAGGGATGATACTAGAGCTGAAACTCCAGTACTTTGGCCACCTCATAAGAAGAGTTGACTCATTGAAAAAGACTCTGATGCTGGGAGGGATTGGGGGCAAGAGGAGAAGGGGACGATAGAGGATGAGATGGCTGGATGGCATCACTGGCTCGATGGACATGAGTCTGAGTGAACTCCGGGAGTTGGTAATGGACAGAGAGGCCTGGTGTGCTGCGATTCATGGGGTCGCAAAGAGTCGGACACGACCGAGCGACTGAACTGAACTGAAGTGGACTGCAAGGAGATCTAACCAGTCCATCCTAAATGAAATCAGTTCTGAATATTCATTGGAAGGACTGATGCTGAAGCTGAAACTTCAATACTTTGGCCACCTGATGAGAAGAACTAACCCGTTTGAAAAGATCCTGATGCTGGGAAAGATTGAAGACAAGAGGAAAAGGGGACTACAGAGGATGAGATGGTTGGATGTCATCACTGACTTGATGGACGTGAGTTTGAGTAAGCTTTGGGTATTGTTGAGGGACTGGGAAGCCTGGCGTGTTGTAGTCCATGGAGTGGCAAAGAGTTGGACACGACTGTGTGACTGAACAGAACTGACTGAAGTAATAGCATCCAGTGTTAGATAAATCCTTTATGCTGCCTAATAGTTCATTTATTCCTGGTTATTCTTTTACCCTTTTTTTTTTTAATTGAAGTATAGTTGATTTTCAATATTGTGCTAGTCTCAGCTCTGTAGCAAAGTAATTCAGTTATACAAATGTGCATGTTTATGTATATGTGTGTGTGTGTGCATGTATTTTTTTCAGATTTTTTCCTTTATAGGTACACTTGGTTATTTATTAATCACTGATTTTTTTATTTATTTACCTCTACTTAATTCTTTCCTAGTGTCTCTAGAAACCTTTGACCTTCTACTCAAGGATTTTACCACCATGCTACCCTTCCTTATATTAGATGAGCCTCTCCCAAATCTCACAGGATGGAACTCAAAATCCTGCTCCCAATATAAATGGTAATCTACCTGTGATCTCTCTTTAACTCTGGTGTCAAAGGAGAGAGGCCCTTTATCTGAAGTAAGGACCCCACACAAAAATTTTCTTAAACTCATCTTCACTTATTTCCTAGATCCATCTCTCTCTTCTGTCTTTCTTTCTCCTCCTTCTCAGTCTTTTACTACAACTACTGAGTCCAAAAATTTTCTTTTTCTTTTCTCTTCATGTTCCATTCTCATACATGCATCATAGTGTCATACTCTTTACATGCCTGGTTTTAATGAACTGTTTGTATGGACACATATACACACAGTCCCCAGTTCTCTGCTCAACCAAGCCTCTTTGCCTTTGATCTTGGACCTTTCTGTGCTACAGAATAGCTTTGTTTCACTTTTCTTTTCTCTTTCTCTTGCTAATCCTTTTAGATTCAGGTTTTGGGACCCCAACTTATGAAGTAAACTTTGCTCAGTATCCAAACAAGCTAAGTCCTTTATTTTGCTCTGCAGGAGAACAGAAACCTTTATCATAGAAGTTATACACTAATTTTTTTCTTACTGTCTGTGAAACTTCTGATTAACATGCTGGGATATAAGCTTCTTGAGGGCATGGCTTCCAGTGTCTTATCCGTCTTTAATTGTTTAGTGCCAAATGTGAGAGCAGGCACATATTGTGGAACTTTGTTTTAGATATACCAGTCATATTGCCTCTGTATCTGTTTTATTTTAAGAAAAATGTTAACTCACATCAGTGCTGCAGAACAGAGCACCCTAGAAATTTTATTCTGTATCGTATCATCTGACCCCTCTCCTCGTTTTAACTGTCTGCACTGTGCTGAGTGTTAGTGCAAAAGCCAGTCAGTATAGCTTGTGAGGGGTCTATGAGATCATCTGGTAGAGAAAGTTCTTCCAAAACAAGCATGATATGTTCCATGAGGCACTTCACATTTGAAGTAGATATTATAGAGACAGGGTAGAAGTAGTAGCAGAAGAAGAAGCTTTAAAGTCAGGAGACAGTTGGAGGGTAGGAGATAAGAATAGCTATAGTGGTCCCTCAATGAGCTGAGTTTTGAAAACAGAAGTAATAAATAGATACTTGATCTGATTTAAAATAATAATTTATCTCAAGTTCTCATAAAAAGTATCAGAGTTTGGACTAGACCACAGTTTTCTTTATATTAAGACAAATGTGCTTTCTGGTCCAACGTGTCTGTTTTGCTCCTCCTTGTATGTAGTCTGAAAACACAAAGATAGGAATCTCATGGTTTATTAGTCCATTTTTGGTCCAAATGATCAAAAGTTGATTTTAAGTTAAAGAGTTATTCATTGAGGATGTAAATGATCACACTTGATTGACATCTATTGTAAGTCAGACAATCACAATATCATTATCATCCCTATGCACATTTACGAGACATGATTCAAAGGGTTGTACGTGTATAAGGTACCTGTAACCTTGGCTACAAGAGCATCCTGTGAACAATGAGAAACATTTCACTAAATTAGGATGTTTATTTTTACAGAGTAATGTCTTGAGAGCAAAAACCAAAGAAAAACAAAACCACAAACAAATAAACAGAAAGCAACTCATCTGTTCCCCACTGGCCATTTGGAAGAGAGCTGAAATGCTGAGTCTGATAAATTCTCACATCCTTAAGAAATTCCAGAGTGCAGAATGCAAGTGATTGCCAAAAAATACTTGTCCTTTAGGAAATTGAGGAGAGTTGTTTGAGTGAGTGAAGATAATAAAATATTGAAGAATGTACTTGCTCTGAATGTGTAGATTTTGATCATGTATTGAAATTATGGGGATCTCTTGCTACTGCTGCCGCTAAGTCACTTCAGTTGTGTCCAACTCTGTGCGACCCCATGGACTGCAGCCTACCAGGCTCCTCCGTCCATGGGATTTTCCAGGCAAGAGTACTGGAGTGGGTTGCCAATGCCTTCTCCATGGGGCTCTCTTGATGACTCAAATATCCTTATATCCAAATGTATGAGAAAAAGGAGTTGTTAGGAAAAGGACCTGTGGACAGAGGATCTCAAATCCCATCACAGAGGAAATCAGTCCACTGCTCATTTCCAAAGCCCTGTGGTGTCTGTTGGACATGAATTTGAACAAATTCCAGGAGATAGTGAAGAAGAGAGGCGGGCAGCAGTCTGACACAACTTAGAGACTGAATAAAACAATGATGTCTGTATTAATTACTGCCTTTGAACCTCATATTGGCCAATCAGCAGCACTGAGTATTTATCAGTGTTTATTCTCATGATCATTTTGAAAAATACTTTTCTATTTGAAAAAGTTACATCTTACAATGGCTGAGAAAAGTGTTTTTAGTTTCAGCAGTTTTTAGTTTCCTTATCTGCAAACGGTGTTGATTATATCTGACTCAGACTCTTCCACTGAACCCTTAGGTAAGCTTCATATTTTAAAATCAGATATTTTAAAATTAAAATATTTTTTCCTTCTTGAAACTTACCCAAAATTTAATATTTCATCACTTTTGGAGCATTTTCCTCCTCTTACTTCTTTAACACTTGCTATCTATAATATTCACTCATCTTACTACTTTTTTAAAAAATATTTGTTTTACCCTACTGTTTGATTGAATACATAGGAAATCTTATATCCTCAAGACAAAGTAAAGTTCCTTGAAAAGTCTACCTAGTGCAGTGTTTGTCAAATTTTGTTTATATGTATACTATCATGTAAGAAATGAATTGCCAGTCTATGTTCAATGCAGGATGCAGGATGCTTGGGGCTGGTGTATGGGGATGATCTGGAGGGAAGATGTGGGGTGGGACTTGGGAGGGGGGTCCATGTTTGGGAGTTCGTGTAAAAAAATAAATAAATACAAAAAAAAAATCATTACAATTCTATAGGAAACTTAGACCATTCTATAAGAAAAAAGTAAGGAGGTATGCTTTTTTGAAGATTTTGACAAGCTGTATTAGAAAATTGGTTATTAACTTAATAGTATTTATGAATTCAAAAATTTAACCTTCCTTTCCCCTGGAAACAAAGAAAAAATAATAATCACTAACTAAAAAAGAAAATGAAGCTCACCTTAAAATAATTTTTGACTTAAGATTAGTTTTTTTTTTTAATTTTGCTTTTTCTTTATTTTTTTTAAAAATTGGAGGAAACTTACTTTACAATGTTGTGTTGGTTTCTGCCACACAACAATGCAACTCAGTTATAATTTAAAGACTTTTCTCTTTAAGAGTAGTTTAGATTCAACAAAATTGAGAGGAAGTACAGAGATTTTCTATATATACTTTGTCACCACACATGTACAGCCTCAACATTATCAACATCCCCTACAAGAGTGAAACATTTGTTACATTTAACGAACCTAAACTGACACATCACTATCACCCAAAGTCCATAGTTTGCATTGTGGTTCACTCTTGGTTTTGTACTTTCTATGAGTTTGGGTAAAGATATAATGACATGTATCCATCATTATGCCACCATAAAGAGTACTTTTACTAAATAAGAATCTTTCACTAAAAATCCTCTGCTCTCTATTTATTCTTCCTCCCCATCCCCATAAGCCCCTGGCAACCACTGATCTTTTTTATTGTCTCCATAGTTTTGCTTTTCCCAGAATGTCAGGTATTTAGAATCACAGTTTGTAACCTTACAGATTGGATTCTTTTACTTTAGTAATATGCATTTAAACTTCCCCATGTTTCTTCATGGCTTACAATAGCTCATTTGCTTTTAGCACTGAATAATATTCCATTGTGTCGATACACCACAATTCATTTATGAAGCATATCATGGTATCTTCCAAGCTCTAGCGATTATGAATTGGTACTCTAAACATCCCTATGCAGGCTTTTGTATGAACGATATGAAGGAGTGAGATTCCTGGATTATATGACAAGAAGATGTTTAGTTTTGTAAGAAACTGCCAAACTGTTCTCCAAAGTGCTATACCATTTTGTAGTTCCAGCAGCAGTGAGTAAGAGTCCTTTTTGTTCTACATCCTCTCTAGCATTTGATACTGTCAATGCTCCACATTTGGGCTGTTCTAATCAATGTGTAGTGGTGTCTTCCTGTTGTTTAATTTGCATTTTTCTGATAGTATATGACTTGGGCCAACTTTTCACCTATGTTCCTTTGAAATATGTTCTTTGGTGAGATATCTGTTAAAGTCTTTGTCCTATTTTTTAATCAAGTCATTTGTTTGCTTATTGTTGTGTTTTTAATGTTCTATTTTGAATAATAATTCTCTATCAGGTATGTGCTTTGCAAGTGTTTTCTCTGAGTCTGTGTTTCCTGCTCTCCTTCTGTTGACACTGATTTTCAAAGAGTACTAAAATTTTTAATTTTAATGAAATCCAGCTTATTATCTCTTTCATGGTTCATGCTTTTGGTGTTATACCTACAAAGGCATTGCCACACCCAAAATCATCTAGGTTTTCTCATATGTTATCTTATAGGAATTTTAAACTTTTGTGTTCTACATTTAGGTCTGTGATCCATTTTGAATTAATTTTTGTGAAGAGTGCAAGATCTGTGTGTTGACTCCTTTTTTCTTGCAGATATTTAGCTGTTAGAGCACCAACTGTTGAGAACACTCACTTTGCTCCATTGCTCTTTTGCTTCTTTGTTGAAGATCATTTGACTCTATATATTTATATAGGCTGAGTCCTGTAGGCTCTCTATTCCATGCCATCGGTCTATTTAGCTTTTCATTTTCAATACTGACTTGAGTACTATAGTTTTGCAATAAATCTCTTAAGTCTGGTGGAGTCAGTCCTTCAACTTTATTCTTCTTTATTAATATTGTATTGGCTCTTCTGAGTCTTCTGTCTCTTCATGTAAACTTTAGAATTTGATTGTTGATATCCATATGATAACTTACTTCAACTTTGATTGGAACTACTTTGAATCTTTAGACCAAGATGGAAAGAACTGACATGTTGACAATATCAACTCTTCCTATGTATGAACATGTAATATCTCTACTTAGTTTTTCTTTGATTTTATTAGGATTTTGTGGTTTTACTCTTATAGATCTTGCACATGTTTTATTGGATGTATAACTGTTTCTTTCCTGGATGCTAATATGATTGGTATTATGTGTTTGATTTCACATTCCATTTGTTCATTAGTAGTTTATATGAAAGATTGAATCTTGTACATTAACTTTGTGTCCTACAAACTTGGTATAATCTGTTATTATTTTGAGCATACTGTTTGTCAGTTCTTTCAAATTTTCTATAGATATCATCTGTGAACAGAAATTTTATTTTTTCCTTTCTAATCTGTATATTTTTATTTCTTTTTCTTGTCTTATTTCACTAACTAAAATATCCAGTATAATGTTGAAAAGGAGTTGTAAGAGGGAAATTCTTGCCCTAAATTTGATCTTAGTTGCATATCTCTGAGTTCTTCACCATTAAATATGACATTAGCTGTAGATTTTGTAATGATATGCTTTATAAACCCGAACAACTCCTCAGTGACTTTTTAGCAATGCAAATAAAAATAAATTTTGTTGTTTTTGTTGTGTTGGTCACTAAGTCGTGTCTAATTCTTTGCAACCCCAAATGTCATTGAAATTTTTTTAATGTGTAAGATGAAGAAATTGGGGCTTGAATGAAGATGGTTAAACAACCATATCTAAAAAGTGTCCATCAATTAGTCAGTATCAATCTGAAGAGATGTCATTTTGTTGGGATATGGAGTTTTACACATTGTCACTTTTAGTCAATATTCTTATCAGTATGTTAACTAATCAAAGATTGCTTATTGAAACTCTAGTTGTATATAACTATGAAGAAATATATATTTATTTCAAGTAAGCACATCCGTGTTGACTCCCAGGTTTGTTAGGTACCTTGTCAGATATTTTACTGGCTACAAAGACGAAATATGATCACTAACCTTGATGATAATACATTTCTTAGAAGATAAAAGAAATGTAGGCAAGGCAAAATGTGCCAGGTTATGATGTATCCTTTTTCTTGCCTCCACATTTGCCATTTTCTCTTTCTTACCACCCCAGAAATGTTGGATTTCACTTCTTTTTTTCAAAATTGCCAAGCACTTTCCCACCTCAAGAGTTTTGGACCAGATATTTTGTTTCCAAAAAGTACTCATTACACTCATCCAAGCCCTTAGTGCCTGCCAGCCCTACCAAAACACACTCAAGTGTCCACATGTTCACATACATGCTTTAGATCTATTCTAGACATTTTCTAGAGCTTACATAAAATACCACAAGTCATTTATTTCTACTATTTACTATCCTAATACCCTGCCTTTTGTCTTCATAGAATTTATCATTATACCTGATATTTTTAACACATATACTTGTATATATTTATTTTATGTATGGCTTCTGTATGATCAAAGAAAGCAGAAAATAAGCTTGTTTTGTTTTTCACATCATGACCAATAATGAAGCCAGATCTCTGTAGATGACACATTTGCTATATGAATATATTTATAAAAATTATAATATCTACTCTCTGGCTGAAGAAAGATGATGTTTGCATCAAAGTGTAACATAGGTGGGAGGTGGGAGGGGGGTCCATGTTTGGGAGTTCGTGTAAAAAAATAAATAAATACAAAAAAAAAATCATTACAATTCTATAGGAAACTTAGACCATTCTATAAGAAAAAAGTAAGGAGGTATGCTTTTTTGAAGATTTTGACAAGCTGTATTAGAAAATTGGTTATTAACTTAATAGTATTTATGAATTCAAAAATTTAACCTTCCTTTCCCCTGGAAACAAAGAAAAAATAATAATCACTAACTAAAAAAGAAAATGAAGCTCACCTTAAAATAATTTTTGACTTAAGATTAGTTTTTTTTTTTAATTTTGCTTTTTCTTTATTTTTTTTAAAAATTGGAGGAAACTTACTTTACAATGTTGTGTTGGTTTCTGCCACACAACAATGCAACTCAGTTATAATTTAAAGACTTTTCTCTTTAAGAGTAGTTTAGATTCAACAAAATTGAGAGGAAGTACAGAGATTTTCTATATATACTTTGTCACCACACATGTACAGCCTCAACATTATCAACATCCCCTACAAGAGTGAAACATTTGTTACATTTAACGAACCTAAACTGACACATCACTATCACCCAAAGTCCATAGTTTGCATTGTGGTTCACTCTTGGTTTTGTACTTTCTATGAGTTTGGGTAAAGATATAATGACATGTATCCATCATTATGCCACCATAAAGAGTACTTTTACTAAATAAGAATCTTTCACTAAAAATCCTCTGCTCTCTATTTATTCTTCCTCCCCATCCCCATAAGCCCCTGGCAACCACTGATCTTTTTTATTGTCTCCATAGTTTTGCTTTTCCCAGAATGTCAGGTATTTAGAATCACAGTTTGTAACCTTACAGATTGGATTCTTTTACTTTAGTAATATGCATTTAAACTTCCCCATGTTTCTTCATGGCTTACAATAGCTCATTTGCTTTTAGCACTGAATAATATTCCATTGTGTCGATACACCACAATTCATTTATGAAGCATATCATGGTATCTTCCAAGCTCTAGCGATTATGAATTGGTACTCTAAACATCCCTATGCAGGCTTTTGTATGAACGATATGAAGGAGTGAGATTCCTGGATTATATGACAAGAAGATGTTTAGTTTTGTAAGAAACTGCCAAACTGTTCTCCAAAGTGCTATACCATTTTGTAGTTCCAGCAGCAGTGAGTAAGAGTCCTTTTTGTTCTACATCCTCTCTAGCATTTGATACTGTCAATGCTCCACATTTGGGCTGTTCTAATCAATGTGTAGTGGTGTCTTCCTGTTGTTTAATTTGCATTTTTCTGATAGTATATGACTTGGGCCAACTTTTCACCTATGTTCCTTTGAAATATGTTCTTTGGTGAGATATCTGTTAAAGTCTTTGTCCTATTTTTTAATCAAGTCATTTGTTTGCTTATTGTTGTGTTTTTAATGTTCTATTTTGAATAATAATTCTCTATCAGGTATGTGCTTTGCAAGTGTTTTCTCTGAGTCTGTGTTTCCTGCTCTCCTTCTGTTGACACTGATTTTCAAAGAGTACTAAAATTTTTAATTTTAATGAAATCCAGCTTATTATCTCTTTCATGGTTCATGCTTTTGGTGTTATACCTACAAAGGCATTGCCACACCCAAAATCATCTAGGTTTTCTCATATGTTATCTTATAGGAATTTTAAACTTTTGTGTTCTACATTTAGGTCTGTGATCCATTTTGAATTAATTTTTGTGAAGAGTGCAAGATCTGTGTGTTGACTCCTTTTTTCTTGCAGATATTTAGCTGTTAGAGCACCAACTGTTGAGAACACTCACTTTGCTCCATTGCTCTTTTGCTTCTTTGTTGAAGATCATTTGACTCTATATATTTATATAGGCTGAGTCCTGTAGGCTCTCTATTCCATGCCATCGGTCTATTTAGCTTTTCATTTTCAATACTGACTTGAGTACTATAGTTTTGCAATAAATCTCTTAAGTCTGGTGGAGTCAGTCCTTCAACTTTATTCTTCTTTATTAATATTGTATTGGCTCTTCTGAGTCTTCTGTCTCTTCATGTAAACTTTAGAATTTGATTGTTGATATCCATATGATAACTTACTTCAACTTTGATTGGAACTACTTTGAATCTTTAGACCAAGATGGAAAGAACTGACATGTTGACAATATCAACTCTTCCTATGTATGAACATGTAATATCTCTACTTAGTTTTTCTTTGATTTTATTAGGATTTTGTGGTTTTACTCTTATAGATCTTGCACATGTTTTATTGGATGTATAACTGTTTCTTTCCTGGATGCTAATATGATTGGTATTATGTGTTTGATTTCACATTCCATTTGTTCATTAGTAGTTTATATGAAAGATTGAATCTTGTACATTAACTTTGTGTCCTACAAACTTGGTATAATCTGTTATTATTTTGAGCATACTGTTTGTCAGTTCTTTCAAATTTTCTATAGATATCATCTGTGAACAGAAATTTTATTTTTTCCTTTCTAATCTGTATATTTTTATTTCTTTTTCTTGTCTTATTTCACTAACTAAAATATCCAGTATAATGTTGAAAAGGAGTTGTAAGAGGGAAATTCTTGCCCTAAATTTGATCTTAGTTGCATATCTCTGAGTTCTTCACCATTAAATATGACATTAGCTGTAGATTTTGTAATGATATGCTTTATAAACCCGAACAACTCCTCAGTGACTTTTTAGCAATGCAAATAAAAATAAATTTTGTTGTTTTTGTTGTGTTGGTCACTAAGTCGTGTCTAATTCTTTGCAACCCCAAATGTCATTGAAATTTTTTTAATGTGTAAGATGAAGAAATTGGGGCTTGAATGAAGATGGTTAAACAACCATATCTAAAAAGTGTCCATCAATTAGTCAGTATCAATCTGAAGAGATGTCATTTTGTTGGGATATGGAGTTNTGAAATTTTTTTAATGTGTAAGATGAAGAAATTGGGGCTTGAATGAAGATGGTTAAACAACCATATCTAAAAAGTGTCCATCAATTAGTCAGTATCAATCTGAAGAGATGTCATTTTGTTGGGATATGGAGTTTTACACATTGTCACTTTTAGTCAATATTCTTATCAGTATGTTAACTAATCAAAGATTGCTTATTGAAACTCTAGTTGTATATAACTATGAAGAAATATATATTTATTTCAAGTAAGCACATCCGTGTTGACTCCCAGGTTTGTTAGGTACCTTGTCAGATATTTTACTGGCTACAAAGACGAAATATGATCACTAACCTTGATGATAATACATTTCTTAGAAGATAAAAGAAATGTAGGCAAGGCAAAATGTGCCAGGTTATGATGTATCCTTTTTCTTGCCTCCACATTTGCCATTTTCTCTTTCTTACCACCCCAGAAATGTTGGATTTCACTTCTTTTTTTCAAAATTGCCAAGCACTTTCCCACCTCAAGAGTTTTGGACCAGATATTTTGTTTCCAAAAAGTACTCATTACACTCATCCAAGCCCTTAGTGCCTGCCAGCCCTACCAAAACACACTCAAGTGTCCACATGTTCACATACATGCTTTAGATCTATTCTAGACATTTTCTAGAGCTTACATAAAATACCACAAGTCATTTATTTCTACTATTTACTATCCTAATACCCTGCCTTTTGTCTTCATAGAATTTATCATTATACCTGATATTTTTAACACATATACTTGTATATATTTATTTTATGTATGGCTTCTGTATGATCAAAGAAAGCAGAAAATAAGCTTGTTTTGTTTTTCACATCATGACCAATAATGAAGCCAGATCTCTGTAGATGACACATTTGCTATATGAATATATTTATAAAAATTATAATATCTACTCTCTGGCTGAAGAAAGATGATGTTTGCATCAAAGTGTAACATTGGGCTGAAACTTCACAGTTGTATAGGGTTTTTATAGACCACATATTGAGGAAACTAATAACCCTACTATGCTTTGTACTATCTAGCCCATGGTTCAAGTATTTTATAGAGTTCTGACTGACACTTTCAAAAATGGACATTGATAAGGGGGAGTGTACAGAAAGAAAAGCAACCAGATAGTAGAGCACAAATATATCAGACATGACATTGTTGAAGTAACTGAATGCTTAGCCTGAAGAAGAGGGAGACATGTGATCACAGTTCTGTATCATTTTACCCATATAAGAGAGAGATTAAAATCATTTTTTGAAACCTCAGACAGAGTTTAACATAAGGCCAATGGGTAGAATTTACTGGGAGGCAGAATTGGGTTTAATATGTTAAGACTTCTCTGAAGATTATAGTGAGTAAAATACAAAAAAAAAAAAAAAAGTATTCTGCTGTTATGTTTGAGATCCTTGAACTAAGGATTCTTATGGGGACTATGTAACCTTCTGCCTAAAAGTTATAAACGAAAGAACTGAACTGCGTGAAAGATACAAACAAGTGACTTCTAACCCTTATTGATTCAGAGTGGCAGAAGTGGGATTCATGCNAAAAAAAAAAAAAAAGTATTCTGCTGTTATGTTTGAGATCCTTGAACTAAGGATTCTTATGGGGACTATGTAACCTTCTGCCTAAAAGTTATAAACGAAAGAACTGAACTGCGTGAAAGATACAAACAAGTGACTTCTAACCCTTATTGATTCAGAGTGGCAGAAGTGGGATTCATGCCTTGCTTTGTTTTCTCACTTATAAAATAAACATGATGATAATAATAGTAATAATAGCAACGCTAGTAATGATAATCCTATGAATTGCTAGGAGAACTGAAAGAGAAAAAACGGTTTATAAAGCACTGTAATGCATAACAAGGGATGCAGAGAAGTAAGAGCAACAATGCTAACTGACATTTGTTGCTGTTGTTTAGTTGAACTGAGAAAGTACCTATAAACTTGTCCCAGTTACTCACACTTGCACAAATAGAGATTGTATATTACACAAATAGTAACTGACCCATGATATGGTGATTAAAAAATTAAACAGGACTAGGTAGAACTTGATTTTAGTGACAGTTTGTCATTAAGTAATTATGATACTTAGCCTCATGGATTGTTTATGTAGTTGGGAAATAAGAGTTATTCATTGATATTTTGTCTATTTCATTTCTGTTACCTATTTTAGGTTTACTAGTCTGGTTTTCTCCCTAAAGCATGATTCTCTGATAGAAATGAATGTTTTAAATTTTAGAGTCATTTTAAATGTGAATTTAAAGAGCCAGAAAATGAATCCTAGGACTGGGGGATTGGTATGGGGACAAATTTATGCAAATGAAATACATAGATTAGTTTGGAGGGAGTAGAGTGCCTTAAGAAGAGAAATTATGAAACAAGGGAAGCAATCAGTTTTGAGAAAAATATCTTTCTCATTGGGCAAAGACAATAGGACTTCTTATAGATAAGGAGTTCTATGGTTGTATATAATTTGTATCTATTCTCTTGCCTAGTAGAAACTAAATATGAGCATGGGAGTCCTCTCCTTTCTTAGCATTTTAAATGAGCTTAAAATCAAGATTGCCAGGAGAAATATCAATAACCTCAGATATGCAGATGACACTACCCTAAGCCTCTTGATGAAAGTTAAAGTGGAGAGTGAAAAAGTTGGCTTAAACCTCAACATTCAGAAAACGAAGATCATGGCATCTGGTCCC